>CANNZV010003082.1:97441-171372 GCA_947561585.1 Caprella mutica
GAATATGGAACATTTTTCCTAGACTCTCTGCGGGAGTTTTTGATTGAATTTTTAGAAACTGGAGATCTCTGCGGGAGATCTTGAATTAATTCCTATGTGACCTGTGACCATTAATTTAGATGCGGGAGATTTTGAATTAATTCCTATGTTAGGTACCATTAATTTAGCTGCGGGAGATTCTGAATCTGCTACTGAGAGTCAGAGAGTAACTGTCTCTCAAATTAAAATCTCTGCGGGAGAAGAGACGCATTCTACATAACAGCAATAGGTAATTAATATAGCTCAGTTAATCTAACAGGAAGTTAACATTAAACATATAAAGAGTGTGTAATACATTTAAACTAAAATTCCAACATTATCATGCATTTTATATATTCATCCCAAAATTGATTCATATCCTTTTCATATTTTCAGTTTTCTATTTCCATTAACTTTCTCTCCTTCTAGCTTCCTCACCATACTGGTCCATCTTCCACAAGTCCCTTCCTCCCTGCATGTCTCTTATCTCTTCTGCTATCCTATTTTCATATCTTCACTAATCATTCTCTTTACGGACTTTACCTTTTGTTCTCTATATGCTCTCCAAGCCTCCCGTCTCTCCTCCTCCTCTCCATTTATATGTGCTTTATTTAGTTTTCTTATTTTTGCTATCTCTCTCCAGACTCTCCTTATCTCACTACACATCCACGGCGGTTCCTCTCTACCCTCATCATCCACCCTCCTCCTGCATCTAGTTTTCAGCACCTCCTCTGAGTTCTGACCTCTGCATAGTCTGCAACTCTCCTTATTGCCTCATATTAATCACGTTACTTGATTTAGTCTAATGTGATAAGTGTTATTGCAACGTTCCAGAAGGAGGTTTACAAGAGGAGAAGTTATGAGGAATACTCAATAAATTTATCACAATCACATCGTATAGAGTAACGGCTCCTTGTATCGTCCCTCTCCATTTATCGTCACGTTTCAGTTATTTTCGTCTATAACATGACTTAGAAACATTTCTATGGTTTAGGTATTTTACAAATCGATGTCTCCATATATTTTTATTATTGTTACAAAAATGTAAGTAATTTCATTTAAAATTACAATCAGAGCAGGGTACAGGAACATAATCGGGTATAGTACCTAGTAGACGATACAAAAATATGACGTCACCACAACAACACTTTCCTTGTTTGTGACCGAGCGGCCTATAATTCCTCGTATTTGCATGTTATTATCGAGAAGTTTGAAGTCATTTTATAAGGGTTTCGTGCAAAAGAAAAGCAAAAGTGGCGATTGAACCTCAAAGTTGAATATATAGATATAATTCAGGTGTGTTTTTATTGATAATTTCTTTAACTTATCTAGAAAAAATAGGGTCTTGAAAATATGGTACCTAGGAGCGTAAAGTAGTGCTAGTTAACTGCTAAATTGTAGTTCCTATGAATAACAAATAAGGAAAAAAAATGATGGAATACAATTTAACCAATGCCTAGTTAGTAATTGATCAGAAAAAAAATTAAATTTATAAGTGCTAAGTTTAAGTAGGTTTTCCCATGAATTAAATAGTTAGAAGGATAATCGCACTTGAAAATGGCGTGAAAGTGTGACGTCACGCGCGCGGCTCATGACGTCACCTGGTATACAGATACTCTCACCGGAAATATTTGGTTATAGATCTTCATGAATTAACTTTTGATTGCTTGGTCAAATATTTAATTAAATACATCGTAAATGTTAACATAAAATTATATATATAGTTTTATACTTTAAATTTTAAATCATTTATTAAATTTAGCTCAGGAGATCATGAATTAAATAGTTAAACTCTTCAACTCATGGCTCAGATGTTATTCAATAATAATTGGATTTGTGTCGACTACGATCGATTGTGTATTCTCCAACAATGATAGAAAATGCAGAACTAGAGTAAATTTCTAATATAAAAATGTAGGTAGCTATATGAAAAATTTATCACGATAAAATCGATATGGTGAAATATATATAATTAATATTTGACGGCGGATTTCTTCAATTAAGGAATGAATGAAAACCATAGATCACTAACTTTATATTGTGAATTATAATATATATATATATCCTCAAAAACTGCAAGTAGCGTTTAAAAAAAATGAAAATGGTGAATTTCCATGATACAAATACAATTTTAACAAAAATAATAATAATACATATTCTCATAGTTAAATTTAAAAAATATTAATGAATTAGTTTGGAGAATTTGTTCAGTGTCTTTCTTTTATTTTGAATTATCTTTCTATTTAAACCTTTTATACGAAAGTAAATCCTACACCTCATATAAAGTTGGACAACCTCTTTGGGAACTTTACATTTAAAGTTTGTGCAGTCGGCATTGCTTGAGGTTTCTGTTGCATGATATCCTTCATAGGCAGAATCTGTTGGTGTATCAATAATTAGAAACTGCAACTTAAGAAAGAAATAAAAATAAAAAGCATAGGTAATTAATATTATTTTGATACAGAAGTGAGGACAGTAACATTGCCTCTGATAATGCACTTGCTGTAGTAGCTAGATATCACTTTTTGGCCAACTCGACTTTTTGAATGTTAGAGTAGCTATATAATTTGAAAAGAGCAAAGCTACTTACCAATCAGCAGCTGTGCTGTATCCCACGCAGCATTTAGTTTGGGCTGGAACTCTACTTCTGTAACAAGATAACAAGAATTATCTTTCTAAAATTTTATATACCTATTTGCTAGTCTACATCGGAGTTAGATAACAATTTGAAGAAATTAGTTATATTAATCACAGGAGTCATATAGAAATGTAGATTGATGTGTAAGTATCAAATGTCCAGTAGATATCAATAACATCTCATGATATATATATATATATATTCAGTAACTGGATCTCCTGGACTATATGCCCCCAGGAAAATCCAAGAATATATATTTGTAGTCAATAGTAAAAACAAATATGATGGCCCAATAAAAGTTTAAAACTAATCCAATGACCAATGACACTAAAAATCAATTTTTGAAGTAAAAATTGAATAATCCAAACAGAGAATAGGAGTCATAATTATGGTCATTTATTTAGCTAATAATATAATCAAGTAAATTGATGCTGTAGCTACTGATGAAGGTAAAAGAAAAATAGGATGCCTCTTACACAACTTGAAATTATTTAAAGTTTAGACTCTGTAGCTAATAAGAACAACAAGCAATTAACATGTAAAAGGCTCAATTTAATATGATATAACATAATGAATTAAAGCATTGATGATGTATTAGTTAGCTACCTGGTGGTTGTGAAGCAGTCAAATCTTCCACCACTTTCCTGTTTGATCTGCACTTGTGTCTATCCTCCAGCTAGAGAGCAGAACCTGTAAGAAAAGAGATTTAATTAGTTATGATGAATAGGTAGCTATATCTGATAAATAAAGAAATTTGAATCTGATGAATACATATTACAATTTAATAAGGACTACACAAGGCAAGATAGACAAACAGAAGATTGGAAGTAAAAATGAATAAAAAAAACTTCTAAGGCAAATGATGCATCTTTGACTAGCCTAGAGACTAGAATCTAATTTAGTATATAGCTATGTACAAAACTACAAACATGATGGCAACATCAAACAAGGTTACATTTTTTAATATACCTGAAAAACATAGGAGAAAATTAAGAAAAACTAGCCATCCAATAATAGAGAGAGTCCCAAAAGAGGACTCTGGAGTTTGTCAGTCTGGACTAGCCAATTTATTACCACAACTTCACAAGTAATAAAGCATGACCTTTCTTGCCATTTGAATGGAGAGAAAAGGGCAGTGTTTTTGAGTCTTTCAACTCCTCATGGAGAGAAATCTGATATATCTAATTATCTCCTATGTTGTAATGTTAATTTGGAGAGTATTTTTCAATAATTGCCCATTTAAGAGAAAAATTGGTTATTTTTGGAGCTTGTGAGAGAAATGGAGAGTCTGAGAGCCACACTCTTTTACTTGGGTAATGGGTATTAGGTACCGTACTTTATTACTTAGTCCAGGCTCCAATCATATTCAGAATTTCTGACTAGATAGGTAAAGGCCACTCTGCATAAGACATCCTGACTCTCAGAGACTTAAATTGATATAGAATTACCTACTTTCAGACTCTCGGCAGCTGATTCAGAATCAGGGACAGCTAAATTATTGGAAACATAGGATTTAATTCAAAATCTCCCTCAGCTAAATTAATGGTAAGTTGGTAACATAGGATTAAATTCAAAAACTCTCTCCAAGATCTCAAATTTCTAAAAGTGGGCTCAGATTTGTCTCAGAGGACAGAGTCTTGTGGGGAAATGTTCCATATTATGCAGTCTGGAACTAGGTATAGAGAAGGTACCTAGCCTAGAATGGGAATTTAATTTAGGTACCTAAGTTATACTTACATACATAATACAATCATAATGGCAACTTAAACTCACAAAGTTTAGTGTAGGAATCATGGAATGTGGAGGAGCAAGACCAGCATTTTGAGTGACAGATGAGGGAAGAGATGCTGAAGGTATGAGCAAGGTAGGAACTGCATCTTCTTCAATTGATTTTAGTTGGGCAGGCACAGGGATATTTAAAAGTTCATACTTTAAATTTCGTTCAAATTCTCTGGTTCAAAATGAATAGAGCATACTACACGAGCATTATATGTATTTAGGTACTTTGTCACTGCGTCGACACTTCGCTATCCATTGTCTCTTTAGCTCAATATCTTTTGGAAATCTAAAAAAATTAACACTACCTAGACTGTTTACTTTCTCATTGAAAACAATCAAATACACTGCATTGAATAGGCATTACAGCTGACTACCTAGTTAGAACTCAGATTAGTTAGATATAGACTCAAAGTAAACAATGCAAGAACCTTGAAATCTGAATTCGTATTCCATGTGACGTCACCTTCTTTTTCTTTCTCGGTATTTCTGTCGAGTGCGAGTATCCTTATAACTATTTAATTCATGGGTTTTCCCATGTTTCAAAGTGTGGTCAGAGTCGCCATTTCCAGTCATCCGGTGGTCACGTTAAACTATAGATTCTATCAGCTGATTACCATACCCTATGTTACTGTATCCTGAATCAGAGTGTCAGTTTAACTGATGAGATGTATGACGATATGGTACATTCAGGACAAAACCTACCGAAATTGATTAGGTATAGAGAATTTCCTATGCGCGATTTTACGCTTCAAATAAAAAAAAAATTAAAATAATGTTCATACAATTTTGCTTGTTTTTAATTGCATTTCTTAAATATAAAATCAGAAATTATCTCAGTCATCAATATTTAAAATAAATCGATGTGTCGATATTTGGGTATCAATAAAAAGTGTTTTCTATTTATCGTCATGGGGTGACGATAAATGGTATTCTGATCAATTTCGAAATAGTGGTTCTAAAACAGTTTAATGGTCAGTAAATATATTTATTCTCAATATTTATTCAATTTTACATACTTAGATAACTTTTACCCATTTATCGACCTACTGGAACTCAATTATAGGGTGGTAAGAGGAGAGGGGGGGGGGGGAGACATACACATATATTTTAGTAATTTATTTGGTTGGGGTTATCTCTTTAGTTATTTATTTTTAGTTTTTCATATCTGACTCCATTTTACTTTATCTCCATTGAATTACATTTTGGCTAAACTGATAATTGCTTGGATTGAAATGAAATTACGAGTTAGATAATCAAGGCATTTATTCAAATAAATCACATCACCTGGTAATTAGCATATGAGAGTGGACTTCGGATTCTCTTGAGGATGTTCGTCAGCTTCGTGTAGTAAGAGATAGCGCACACAAATACTGTGCTGGAGTCACGAGGAAAGTTAGTTCTAAGAAGATTGCGTGACTGTAGGTAGAGCAGCAAGAGTATCTTTAACTCGGAGTTAGGACGAAGGCTGGAGTTCCTCAGTTATACTAGATGAGTGAGAATTCGGTATGATATCCAATCGTGTGGAGATGCGGAAGTTTTCTAGTATGATGTTTATTACTGGAAGCAGTAGTATAAATAGCATCAATATTCAACAGGTGTTTGACCCAGAAGCAGTAGTTGCTGTGATTGCAATAGCAGCAGAACAGTAGTAATGAAACCAGTATTCATCAACGCAGAAGCCAGTTGTATTCTAACCAGTAGCAATCAGAAAGACAGAAACTCCCTGAAAGAGATAGTTTGGAATAATTGGGGTTCGATACATCTTAGCTAATAAAACACAGATAATGATAATTTAAATGAATTGCCTAATTATCATTCGTTATAAATTCAATTGAGCTACTACTCAGATGAATAGAATTAGTATTAAAGTTTTAATTAAATAATTAGAAATGAAATAGATCTTCTGTTTATTATAAAGTTAGGCATGGAAGCAGAATGACGTAGTCTCTGTTAAAACTAGTTTTCTTTCATATAGAAAACGAGACGGCAGAGTGAACGGGTCACTGTTCTAGAATTCATTAAAACCTGGTACGTAGTACGTCGGTTGGATGTTGAATGGGTTATCAAGAAAGATTATATATATATAAGGGAATATATAATTGATATTGACTAATAATATTATTAAGATATAAGAAATGAATAATTAGCATTGATATTGAATATTACTTAAAATGTATCCTAAATAGTATATTAATAAAATAACTACTGATATGAGATAAGGAAAAATAATGTTATTAATTTATTATTAATATTACATGCAGAGAAATGATATATATAGATAGGAAAATATTTACCCTTAGTATCCGTTAGAAGAATATATAGGGGGGTTGAAGCTGTTGTCACATTGTCTTTGAATTCAGATAATATATATCATTATTAAATAATCCTGTAAATATATGTAATTAGTCTTTGTATATATTTTATTGACAATATATACCCTAAATAATCACTCAGTTGTGTGGTACAAGGCACAATAGTAATACGCAGTTAGGTACTGGTAGCTACTTTATATAAGAGACGTAAATTGACCGTGTCCGAATATCTAGAGATCACCGAGGTAAATGAGACGGAAAGATGCTAACATCTTGATAGACTTAAAAGAGGGTAATTGGCAACATGAATGTTTGATATAACATTCTACACAAAATGTTAAAATCGTGATACATTTCTATTAGAGAAATGTTGTTATTAACAATTGTAATTATTTTACTACGTTTTGAATATTATAAGAGAAATTAAACACGTACGGTTCTCAACTTTGAATTGGAACATTATGGTGATATTTGGCATCTTTGAGGGTATGATATGCGCAGCGTCTTAGAACAAAGGGCTTGTATTCGCGGATAAAGAAATATGCGCACTTTGATGCCTTAGGTAAATCATATATAATAGTTTGTAATATTTGAATTATATATAAGATATCATATTTGATACAATCTGTGTGATATAAATGTTTCGTTATACATATCAGTTATCATAATTACAATTGTGATTTATATATTTATTTGTATACTCGTTAATTGTATAAATAATGTGTCAGAAATGATAAATATGTAGTCAAGTATGAAATATGTATGTTAATATATATGTAGTGGAATAAGGTGATCACTACAATATAATAGAATCAGAATAGTTGATTATACTACTCAATATACCTTGTTCATCTGAATAATGATTAGTAGAGCCCGGAAAAATGCCATAAAGTCCTAAAATGCCATAAAAGCCATAAAAACAATAAATGCCATAAAGTCCTAAAATGCCATAAAGTCCTAAAATATCATAAATTCCTAAAATGATGCAAAGTCATATTTTGGACTTTTAATACTATTTAATAATTTTGTAAGTCGGTAAAGTTGATGGGATATATTGGCAAATTTATATAACGCTATAATTCAATCAAAATCCGTCTGAATTATTATATAAATAAACTACTTCTATTACTTCAAGAATTAGTATAGTCACCACAGAATCTAGTTTTCTGTAACTCTTCACATCAATTTTTAGCACAGACTCTGCCATGAATAAAGAAATAAAATTGTGAATAATCAATATAATAAACTATTCAAAGAGAGATATATGTAGAACCTAGTAATATTGTAATATTTACAATAGAAAAACTGTCAGGTGACAAAAATTGTGTTTTGTCTTGTTAGTGTTTTTTCCTGTACAACAGTTTTAGAATATCTTAATTGTTCTAATTATCTAATGTATATGGTTTGTTTAGTCTGAGGTTGTCTAATACGAAATAAAAATTTCGAATTTAATATTGGAATTAGTTTCATTTCATGAATTTCAATTTACCTAACCTTTTTTTATAATACTTTTAGGTTAAATTTGAATAAATTATCTATAAACTAGATTCATTGAATTTTTAAGGAATGAATTGTTTATTTGTTTTCACCATTTTATTTTTTATTTAAACGGACTGAAAACTGGTGATTTTATATTCCAAAATGCTAATTTATTCGTTGTGAATACCTATTTATTAATCCTTAAAGTATATGTATAAGTCCTAAAATGCCTTTATAAGTCCTATAATGCCTTTTAATAGGTCCTAAACTGCCTTTTTTAGGTCCTAAAATGCCTTTTAGATAGGTCCTGAAAGTCCAGGCTCTAATGATTAGTAAAAAAACAAAATTTGATTTAAATAGAAAAAGTGTCACCTAATTTGATAAAACTTAGAAAATTTTCATTAGTTTTAGACGTAGGGTACAATGTTGTTGTATTGCCGTACACGTTATCCAAAGAATGTTTGTACAACTGCGTGTGATGTTCATAATTAATATATAGCTGGTATTCATCTTAAAATCATTTAATAGGTAGATTAGTGTTTACATTTCTCTGAGATTCTGTTAATTATTATTTACACAGTTTACGATGATATATATTTTGTGCACTTCATTTATTTGGAAAAACAAACAACGTGATCTATCAAAATTTCGATACGACTTTGGTTTTCTAAAACTTTTTCCTCTCAAAATAAATTGATAATTTAATGAGAAGGAAATTAAAAATATTGTCGCTTTGATCAATTACTTACGTTGGGGTTTTTACGTCTGCTGCAGAATCGGAGGCCAATTCACTGACTTAAAGATGTAATTTTATTAAGATGAGATTCATGAACAAAGTCAAATACCACCTGTCAGTGTCTAGCTCATGGATGCAGGAAAGCTACTCCGTGAATGTAGTCACTTACCAAAAATGTGACGAAGAAGTACTTAGATCTTTATGTTAGGTAGACTCGTAGGCTTCACTTACTATCAAATCTTCATTTTCCTTTTCTATCCGTGAGTGCACCGAACGGTGCTTGTGTCCCTTTTCGTTACATTCCTTGGTAAGGGACTGCTTTCACCTTTGTAGCTTTTCTACATCCATGAGCATTGTCACCGACGGTGGTAGGTGACTTTGTTGATGAAGCAACTTTTCTTTCTGACTGCTTCTTCGAGTCCCTTGTATTTAATTTCATTTTGACATCAGCAATAATATGACCTTTGGCTTCGAAGCAGACGTTAAACCCGTACTACAATCATTAATTTCTCCATTCTAGCATCATTTTCCCTACTCAGCTAACTTTTCCCCCATTCTACCTAATTTACCCCATTCTATCTGATTTTCCCCTATTCTAACCTGATTTTCCCTCATTTGACCTAATTTACCCCATTCTACCTGTTTTCACCCTTCTACCTGATTTCACATTCTACTTAATTTCCTCCAATCTACTTTATTTCCCCCATTCTAACTAATTTCCCCCATTCTACCTAATTATCCCCAATTATAACCTGATTTTCCCCCATTCTACCTAATTTACCCCCATTCTACCTAATTTACCCCCATTCTACCTAATTTACCTTATTCTACCTGATGTCCCATTCTACTTAATTTCATCCAATCTACTTTATTTCCCACATTCTACCTGATTTTCTCCCATTCTAACTAATTTCCCCCATTCTACCTAATTTACCCCCATTCTACCTGTTTTCCCCATTATACCTGTTTTCCCCTTCTACCTGATTTCCCCATTCTACCTAATTTCCTCCATTCTACCTTATTTCCCCCATTCTACCTAATTGTTCCCCATTCTACCTAATTTCCCCCAATTCTACCAAATTTCTCCCATTCAACCTATTTCCCCCCATTCTATCCTGCCAGCTGTTCAATGAAAATTTTATTCTGTAGACGATATCACCCATGTATCGACACATGACGATAAATGGGTAATACATGTGATGATGTGACGATATTTGGTTTCAACATGTTGATAATTGGAGTTTTTCAGATATAATATTTGATTCAATGTAGATTATTTTATACTAAACGAATTGCATAAAGTACTTTATATGGTTTAAAAGATTTGAATTTCATCTTTTAGTTGGTTCTGTCGAATATGCATTAGTAGAGAGGAGAGTTACACAATAATAATAGTTTTAAAGGTCCTCTCCAGGCTCCGTGAAAAAAATGAGTTTATAACATAATATCATAGAACTAAGATCTACGATCATTTTTCTGCAAACCGCATGCAATTCGGTTCAGTATATATTTTATAATTTGTTTTTAAAGGTCCTCTCCATGCAAATTTTTTTATTGCTTAAATCAACGAGGCTAAAGTTTCTCATCATTTTACTGCAAATCCCATAAAATTTGATAGCATATTTTTAATTTTATATGCTTTTAAAGATTTTTATAATCCAAACTCTACAAAACCTACTTTACTTCCGACTTTCTAATTTTCAGTCTGAAGAAGAAGAATGTACACCATTTGTTTTGATTGTCAACTAGGTATTTGGTTTAATAAATCTATTTATTATTTGTTTGATGGTTTCAATTTGGATAAACTTATTATAGAAACGTTTATAGAACTTTTAGAAACAATTAATATCTTAAAAGAAGGCCAACAACGTATTTTTTGTTTAAAAATCTAAATTTACAATCAAAACAATCTTCTTTTTCAGCGTCATGTTGGAGATTCGCTCGATTGTTGCGCATAGAGTATTAAAAAACTTTAAAAGCAAATAATACAATATATACTGAACCGAATTGTATGCAGTTTGCGGAATAATGATCGTAGACCTTATAGTTCTATAATATTATGTAATAAACTCATTTTTTTCCGGAGCCTGGAGAGGACCTTTAAAGTTTTTTAATACTCTGTAAGCAACAATTGAGCGAATCACTAATCTGATGCTCAAGAAGAAGATTGTACACTCTTTGTTTTGATTACAAACTTAAATTTTATAAAAAAAACAATGCATTTATAAACAAACAATACATTATTTTAGATATTAATTGTTTACTAAAGTATATAAGCATTTCTATTATAATTTCATTCAATTTTATATCTTTACACGAATATTAAATGGATTTATTAAACCTAATACCTAGTTGACAATCTAAACAAATTCACATTCTTTTTCTTTAGGCTGAAAATTTCTTAAATCAGTAAGTCGGAAGTGAAATAGGTTTTGTAGAGTTTTGATTATAAAAATCTTTAAAAGCATATAAAATTAAAAATATGTTACCAAATTCGATGCGGTTTGCAGCAAAATGATAAGAAACATTAGCCTCGTTGAATAAGGCAATAAAAATATTTGCTTGGAGGGAACCTTCAAAGGAAACCTCTTAAGTGGCCGATAAATGGGAACTTCCCCCTAAATTTCCTATTGTCTATTTATAATTGATTGAACGTCAAATATTTATTAATATACCACAACCTAAAAATATCAACACATACATTAACATATACGTATTTTCACATAATATTTATTTAGGAACTCACTAGGAATGACCATGGGAAGTGAGACTGAAGCAGAGAGGAGCATCAGAAGACTATTTATTAATAAATGTTCCTATACTAATTAACAATCCTATACTTAACGTTCCAATACTTTACTTTCCTATACTAATTAACAAACCAATACTTTACGTTCCCTTCCTGATCGTAACTTTTTTCATTATATACTATATTTATAATTTATTTTCTCTCCAATTTATTATTACTAAGTAATTTGAGAGCTTAGCACATCATTCAATTTTTTTTATTGCAGTACAAGTATATCGTGTAAAATTAATGAGAAATTATTCTTTTCAATATCAAATGTAAGTTCCATGACCATATATATTTTCAAGTAGAGAGAATTAATTATCATTAATGCTACAAATATATTCATAGGTTTGTATCTATATATTAGTAACAAAATATTACAGATTGAAATAGAAAATTAATTTAAACTTCATGTTACGAAAGGAACTGGTCTATTCTTACTAGCCATTTTATTAATTCATTTATAAATGCATACAGGGTGTTACGAATTATTGGTCAGTTTCACATCTTGGGACATAGAAGAAAAGACTAGTACTTTACTTTTTATTTTAGTGGTATCCATGATACCTACAGGTTTCATGGACCAAAGATATGAGACTTGCCGACAATTCGTAACTTACCCTAGGCATAGTGAAAAATAAAATTCAAGATTAACAACGCTCTGTTCTGTGAATGTTCTCTACTTGCAATGAATAATACCAATGGATTTTAAACAGGAGGTATGATTTACTGCAGGTATATGTGGTATGACTATGAATTAATGGCCTTACTCGATAGCTTACTAGTATATCGGTTTGTAAATTTATAATTATATGTTTGGTATTTAATTGAAGCAAATGTCTATATTGATGTTCCTTTAGTATTCTAAAAACTATGATTTCAGAACTCAGTTATAATAATTGGAAAGAAATCATGATAGGGTATATGTTACGAAATATTGCACAGTTCCACATTATCGATCAATAAGAAAAATATACTTAATTCAATATATTAACTCTTTATTTTAATTTGTCTACATGATATCTGCAGGTATCATGGATAACAATTAATTTCACGAGTTAGTTAAAATGATAAATATTATTTGTTTGTTTTTTAGTTATGACCGAAAATTGATAATATATTCGGTCATGTATAATAATATTCCTAACTTCTATAATTTATATGTAGGTATGTCGCAAAAAAAGTACATTCAATTTTTAAATTAAACAAATTTGTTATAAATAGAAATATTTTTATGTATTAGTCCATATCTTTAATACAAGGTTTTTAGATTATTTATTCATTATTATGCTTGCAAATTCTAGCTTAATTAAAAACAGTATTTCTTAGAATTTGCAATTATAATAATAAATAAATAATTTAAAAAAATTGTATTAAGGATAAAGACCGCTTCATAAACAATTTCTATTTAAAACAAACTTATTTAATTTATTAGGAATAGATTTTATTATTCAAAGGAACAGAGGCTACTCTGATGATATGGCAACACTGCGATGATTGAAATACTTGATATGGTGTGTGTGGTGTAAAGCCCGTATTACACTGTGGCGCTCGCCATGGCGGTGTTGTCTCTCTCTACAGATATGGCGCTCACCATATTCAAAATTGCTATTGCACTAGACGAGTCAATATGGCAGTGATCGTGCATTGAAATTTAGGGAAAATTGACAAAATTACTGTGCAATGAATCGTAGCATTAAAATTCGATGCCATCACGAATATATATTTAGTTAATTGTCTTTTTGATAGTTGTGTGAAGCAATTCCATGCCTATATATTAAAAAGTTTATTTGCATTGATTGTATGGCAACACTGGACACTACACAGAAACGTTCATTCTTTTTTTTGTATCACACAGTAGCCATATAAAGTCTTAAATAACTTTTGAAATTAAACAAAATACATTTTCCACTATTCAAATCTCTTTAGCAGGTTTCAGTGACAATTTCATCACCTCTAAAACGGTGGCGGTGTTCGTTCTATCGCGCAGTGAGTGATCACAAATTAATGGCGCTCGCCATGTAATTGTTTGCTATCAGAGAGAAAAGGGGCGGAGTTAGAGAGAAAAATAACAAAACCGTGGCGACCGCTATGTCGAGCGCCACAGTGTAATATGGGCTTAAGCTACGGTACACATTATAAAAATTAAATAACTATTTAATTCCTGAACGAACTTTTCAGTGCAAATGGTTTATATAGTTTTTACTTCAATCAATTAAGTCGATCAATAAAAAAATTAGTTATAGGTATGTTTGTTCTGATATATTTAGTGTCATAAGTAGGGCTGTGACATGGCTTATTTCGCATATGCTCGTAAGAATTTGCTTATATTTTTTTGAAGCATATGCATTTTGTAAGGGCTTTAGAGGTCCTCTCCAGGCTCCGGAAAAAAAATGAGTTTATTACATAATTTTATAGAACTAAAGTCTATGATCATTATTCTGCAAACCGCATACAATTCGGTTCAGTATATATTTTATAATTTGCTTTTAAAGTTTTTTAATACTCTGTGTGCAACAATCGAGCGAATCTCCAACCTGACGCTGAGAAAGAAGATTGTATACTCTTTGTTTTGATTTCAAATTCAGATTTTCAAACAAACAATGCGTTTTAGGCCTTCTTTTAAGATATTAATTGTTTCTAAAAGTATATAAACGTTTCTTTAAAAAGTTTATCCAAATTTAAACCTGTAAACGAATAATAAATAGATTTATTAAACTAAATACCTAGTTGACAATCAAAACAAATGGTGTACATTCTTCTTCTTCTTCAGACTGAAAATTAGAAAGTCGGAAGTAAAGTAGGTTTTGAAGAGTTGGATTATAAAAATCTTTAAAAGCATATAAAATTAAAAATATGCTATCAAATTTTATGGTATTTGCAGTAAAATGATAAGAAACATTAGCCTCGTTGACTTAAGCAATAAAAAAATTTGCTTGGAGGTGACCTTTAAGCAAAATGATTTGGGCATATGCTTTTGGTTAGAGCTTCAATCAAAATCATTCGAGCATATGTTTTTTGTTAGGGCTTAAGCAAAGTGTTTCGACCATATGCTTTATCAAAGAGCTTATCTAATTTTGAGGCATAATATCCTTTCGTTGAAGCTTTCGTGAACAGAAAACATCTTAAACTGTTCATGAAAAGGTTGATATATAAGTAACACCGATTACCTATAAATTCAGTAATCAATTCATTCTGAGGAAGATTCGCGTGGCATCAAGTGCAATGTATTATAGATGCCTCAGATTAGAAGTATCTTTCTTTCGTGTTAACTCACTTACTTCTTTTAATACTTCTACTTCTATATTAATTTTCTTCTTCAATAAGATGTTGTATTTTTCATACTTTTCTGCTGTATATTATAAATACAAGTTATGTCAAACATGAGCCATCACCTAATTTTTTTTGCAAATATTATTTTCAGATTCGTAATTGCAGTAAGTTTGAAACTTTGACATAGCGAATTCTAATCCAATAGAATTGAAATATAGTAAGGACAATCGAGGTATGTTGTGTGCATGACGTTATAACAGCAACACTCTAAAATCATATTTAAATTAAAAAGTAAATTTGTAAAAAATAGTTATTAATTAGCATAATATAATAAATTAAATAAATATTTAATCAATTATTTAACCTGCCAAACCCCAAATTTTCTCTTCAAATTTGTTCCCTTGCTTATGTCACGTCAAAAATCACTGAATTGTCGTGACTTGTCAATATTAGTATTCCTACTAGGGATTTAGGAAGGCACCAAAGAGTAAAGCTTTGTGAGCTGTGGTTACAAATCGAGTGATTTGTGACCTAATTGACGTCAACAAGGCAACACACATCAATAGAAAATTATGGTTAAGCAGTGTGAATAACATTAATGGATTCATCTCTGTTTTTTTTTATAATATGTAGAACGTTCTTCAATTGTTGTAAATGTTATTTTAGAATGTTGCTGTTATGACGTCACGAATACAACATACCTCGATTGACCTTACAATATTTCAATTCTATTTCCCGCTTTTAAAACCAGATGGCGCCATAACGCACTTTTAAAATAGAAATTGTCGACAGTAGTGTATCTTATTGTAGCATAATATCTTTGGCGTAACTCTTTAAATTTTTAGAAAATAAAGTCGATTTGATAGCTTGCACGAGCTACCATCCAGGCCAGGATAACTAAAATTGCTAAATCAGTCAATAATTGTTTTTGTGTATTCATAACTAAATCCAATGCTCTAGAAATTTTAACTGACAAGCTTTTCCGAAAGTTCTGCAAAGTTGAAGTGATGGTATAATTTTATCTATTTCAATGTGTTGTGTAGGCTCTGGGAAATTTCGTTCGTAGAAATTTCTGTCTTGGAAAATTTGGTCTCTAGCTGTTTATAATGGTGTTATGAAAGAATAATACTATAAAAAATTGAAATTATTATTCCTTAAATGTGTAGTTTATATATTAAAATAGGATAACATTAACCGTTTTAAACTGATACGTAACATTAGAAATTTGACATTTATTTAACATGAAATTTAACCGGAAAATTCAGTCTCGGAAATATCGGTCTCAGGTATAAATGAAGTTTATGAATTAGATGAGTCCCTCGAACCCCCTTGCTGCGTCATTAAACAATCAGGATATGTGCAATACAACAAACTCATTTATGTTAAGAGGTCATTTATAATTTTGAGACCGAAATGTCAAGACCGAATATTCCGAAACCGAAATTTCCGGCCCCTGTTGTGTAATTCTAAGCAAAGAATCAACCATGCATGTATAGAAAAACGCAAAATCAAGCTATTTTCAAGAAAAACAGACAATTATATTCCTTCATTTCGAGTAATAACGATCAACATGTTTCCCGTAGGAATCTACAGTGTGCCCTATAAGGCTATGCTTTTACTGTCTAAAATTATAAAGTATAGTAAAGAGCTATTTAAACTCTGCGTTGAAGGTTTTTTCAGATATCAAGCTTTCGAATAGAAAGATTTCTATTCATCATCAGGAGAAGGGTGGAAAAACCTGGACCTGACAATGAATTTTATGACCAATGGTTGTATGTTGGATACCGTCTTTCTATTTAAGCTATATATCCTAAAGTTTATTAATATTAATTAACAATTTATTTAGTATTGAGATATGAGACAAAAAATTAGAAAATTTGTTACTAACTTAGCTATTGCTTACTACATTAATTCTCTAAAATATTTTTATTTTCTATATATCTGTTAGTTGTTACAAAATCAAATGTGTTTTATCTCCTTGTTTCTATGTATGTTCTCTACTCATATTTATCTTCTCTATTCCTATACATTATTTGTTGCTATACGTGTGTCTTGTTGATCAGAAGTGTGTCTTGTAGATCTTATGTGTGTCCTGTTAATCCTAAGAGTTTCCTGTAGATCTTAAGTGGGTCCTATTGATCCTAAATGTGTCCTATTGATCCTAAGTGTGTCCTGTTGATCTTATGTGTGTCTTGTTGATCCTAAGAGTTTTCTCTAGATCTTAAGTGTGTACTGTTGATTCTAAGTGTGTCCTATTGATCCTAAGTGTGTCCTATTGATCCTAAGTGTGTCATATTGATCCTAAGTGTGTCCTGTTGATACTATGGGTGTCCTGTTGATCCTAAGTGTGTCCTGATGATCATAAGTGTGTCCTGATGATCCTAAGTGTGTCCTGATGATCCTAAGTGTGTCCTGATGATCCTATGTGTGTCCTGATGATCCTAAGTGTGTCCTGATGATCCTATGTGTGTCCTGATGATCCTAAGTGTGTCCTGATGATCCTAAGTGTGTCCTGATGATCCTAAGTGTGTCCTGATGATCCTAAGAGTGTCCTGATGATCCTGAGTGTGTCCTGATGATCCTGAGTGTTTCCTGATAATCCTGAGTGTGTCCTGATGATCCTATTTCTATCTGACTATAGAGGCGCGATTGAAAACGGACAACCTCTATGGTTATGTACCTATTTCTATATGGTTGTAGAGGCGCGATTGAAAACGGACAACCTCTATAGTTATGTACCTATTTCTATCTAATTGTAGAGGCGCGATTGAAAACGGACAACCTCTATAGTTAAGTACCTATTTCTATATGGTTGTAGAGGCGCGATTGAAAACGGACAACCTCTATAGTTAAGTACCTATTTCTATCTGACTGTAGAGGCGCGATTGAAAACGGACAACCTCTATAGTTATGTACTATCGCGGAAAAGTGTATCCGTCAGCTTTTGTAGTATGCTATTTTAGCAGTTTTGACCTTTCTTATTTCTTGCATGTGGCATTTTAGAGAGTATTCCTCCGCGTTCAAAAATCCCCCAATAAGGAGGAGCCTATTGCTGGGGTAAAATGCTAGGGTAATTGGGTGAAATGGGGGATTAGATATGTGTATCTAGAGGAGGGAGGAGGGGGGGGGTGATTTATATAGATTTCTGACAAGTGAATAGATATTATTTTTGTATTATTTAAATTAAAGTATAAACATATAGTTTCATTTGTATAATCCATGCAATGTTCATTTTGTAATGAATACATGTATTTTTTTATAATTTGAAATGCATATTTATAATTTTGAAATTTTCCATTCAATTAACCTTGGTATATATTTCGTACGATTTACTCTTGTATGTTTTTATGCAATTTACTTTTGACCAATTGTCGTTCTAATATTGAAACTAATGAGTAATAACTATTCGAATTTGAGGTTAAAGTTGATTTCTAGCTTTAGCTTTATCAAATCTCATTAATTCCAAAAATATTATTTATGACAACCATTCGCACAAGAACATTAAACTAATCCTCTTCAGATATGATTTTAAATTACTTCGCTTCTTTTACACCTTTAAATTATTTGTTCTCCTATAGGCTATATTATTAAAACTATAATACACGTTTTCAACTTTGTGGTAAATGTCTATAGTTTTACTTTTAGTTTTGTCAAATCTTATTCCACGAATATCTTATATTATAATCATTCACACAAGAACATTTAATCGTCTAAAGATATGATTTTTAATAGCTTCGCATTTTTTCACATTTAAATAATTTGCTGGACGGGATATAACCTGTCTCGGTTATAATCCGGAGATTTTTTGCATTCAGAATTTCAATAAATTAATAGTGGTGACTAATTTAGTCGATAAGACAAGTTTCTCTTCTTTTTCGAAGTCCTTTAAGTGTATTATCTTTTTTAATTCATTCAATATATTGGCCAAATGAGGAAGTTATCAAAATTTGTGTTTTTAAAATGATAATAAATTAATAATTCATCTTACGTCTTAATTTAATGACAACAATCATTAAGTTGCTGGCAAGCGTTTTTCTCTATTTTCATCAACTTATAAATAAGTAATTACTAATTACCTATACGGCTATACCGATACTTTCTATCTTTTATTGAAGTTATTTAATCAAAATTCTTTTAGGCTAAAGAATAAAATAAAACTATGACTAAGTTGTAACTTAGTTTAGTTTAGATTTTAAATGCTGTAATTTGATGGATTTTTTATCAAGTGAACTGATTCTTTTCAGTTTAAAATTTTTATATATTAAATGCTTGCACGACCAATTGACAAGCAGTGCTATAGTGAACTAAAAATAACTGAAGTGATCATAATTTTTCTTCTCAATAAATGTCACATCGCCAACGTTGACAATAAAATAAGTTACAAAGTTCTATGAGATGAACCAAAAGAAAGTTCTCCAAGAACAGAACTAATGTAGCCTACTGCAGTTTTGGTGCTTAATTTGTGACATCGGAGTGAAACTGGGATTCATGACAACTGTCAACTAAGGCTTTCAACTTGCAAGTTCTATCTCTTATCATACAATATTAGTTTTTTACTTAAAAAATAAGATAAATAAAGGATCAATAATAGAAAATGGATGATTATTTTATATATATAAAAAATAGTGTTTTACAAAAGTTGAAGATAACAATTAAATTAGGTAAAAATTTAAAAAACTACTACACGACTAAATACATTTGCAGGTTATTTCTAAAATAAAAACTACCCGATACAATTTTTACTAAAATAAAGGATTTCTGATTAGTACTAGTTTACATGAAGTATCAATCTTAGAACAATTTATAAAAGCTTAGGGTTGAATGATTAACATGAACTTACTATATACAATTAATTCTATATTTACCTAAGATTAAAGTTTTTCAAACGCATAGCAATAAATAAAATACACAAATTAGTTCGGTATTTTATGCACTTCCTTTTCACGGAGAAATGTCGTTGAAAATCTAAAAGTAATAAGCATGAATAAATGGATATCACAGGGAATGAGACCAGACTTCCTGGGAATGATGAGAACTCATCTGATAGTGATTAGTACTGTCCTGATCAGAACTACACTGATGGTAACTGCACTGATGAGAACTGCCATGATGAGAACTGCCCTGATGAGAACTGCAGTGGTGCGAAGTTTTTTGAATCTGAAAATGTTTACAAACAAATTGATTAAAAAATCTCTGATATTGACTTAGAATTACGCTACAAGCAATTATTAACAAGATAAAACAAATTGAATAGATTTTATTTTAATCTCATACTATAATATTTTTTTTAATATACTAGGGGTTTAACGACGTACTTCAGTTATATCGTGACTATTTCGCTGACGTAAAAGGAAATTAAATACAAGGGACTAGAAGAAGCAGTCAGAAAGGAAAGTGGCTCCATGAACAAAGGCACTTACCACCGTTGGTGACAATGCTCATGGATGCAGAAAAGCTACTCCGTGAATGCAGTCACTTACCAAGGAATGTGACGAAACGGGACGCAAGCACCGGTGGCTGTCCTCACGGATAGAAAAGGAAAATGAAGAGGTGATAGTAAATGAAGCCTACGAGCCTACCTAACACAAAAATCTAAGACCTCGTAGTTGAAGAGCATAACCCTAGTTCTATTCTACAAAATCCTGAACAATGTGTATGTATTCAAAGCACATTCAGTTATGTTAAAAGTATCCACATTCGATTGGCAAGGAAGAAACAAGATTTGATAGAAAACAAGATTAATGGAAAGTATAACACATAGATTAAAATCCTTACTGTGATCAGAGTGCGTTTCGAATTTTAAAAATCAAACTTACAAAATATTTACCCAAAGGACTAAAAAGAGTGACTCCTCAATCTAATATTTTTAATTTTTTCTTTATGTTGATGAATTAAGAAGTTATGCCGCAAACGATGGAAAGAAAAGGATAATTTAAAATGAGTGAAGAAAAGACAACAAAGCTATTTTTGGAAATTGCAAGATAAGGTTGAATAGATGTTTAGCATTAGAAACGTGGTTTTATAGAAACGCTACATATATCTTCCATTACTCGAGACTAACTGTTAGATAAAGTCTAATAATTCCAATCCGTAGAATACTTACTACAAAGGACTATATTACAAACTAATTGGAAAAAAGTCGAATTAATTTAAATGAAACAAAAGAACTCTACAAAAGAGATAATTGAATTTTACTAATTTCTTGTAATTTTTTTTTAATAAGAATATAGCTTTATGGAAACAGAAATTGTACTGAAAAAAGGTAATACATATTTGCCTCAAAAATGGAAGGAAGTATTTAATTTTATTCGATTTGTTGTCAAAGAAGATGCAAAGAACGAAACTTTAAAATAGAAAAAATGAAAGTCAATAAGTTGAAAATACTGAACAATGTCACTAAACTGCTTAATTTTATTTAAATGTTCAAATATGAATGTCACAAGACTAATGAAATATTGTAGAAACTCATTTTAGCGGCAAGTTACATGTTGAAGTAATCTAGAATATTGTATAAATTAAGCTATTCGTATTATCAGTAAATTTAAACGTTTTTTAGTTTAATGATTTAATGAGTCAAGAGTTCCAAACTAGGCAATAAACAAAAAGCTACAGTTAAAAAAAATTAGTTGATACAACTATAATGAACCATTTTCTTTAGAACGACCATTATACTCTCTCAATAGATGTTAAAAAAAATTGTATACAAGTAACTATATAAGAGTTTAATTAATTATTACCAGTACTCTGAATATTTGCAAATTTTAATACTAGCAAAATATATAACCGTGTATCACCATGGAGTGGATATCAACAGTCAGTCAGTATTTCAGAAACTACAGAAACCAAAAGTTGTGTATTTACAATTACCAATTGTAAAGTATTTGGACGAAATAATTTACAATTGGCAATCAATTTAATTGAAAGTTTTTAGGCCATATCGCTGATATTGAAAAGAAATTGAATATATATGGGGCTTGAAGTAACAGTTAGAAAGGAAAGAGACTCCATGAAAGAATTAACTACCACCAGTCGGAGACAACGCTCATGGATGCAAAAAATACACACAGAGAAAGGATTAGTTGAATCAAATCATATTTGATTTGTTTTGACTAAATTTTATGGTTTATCTGTGCGCCTACCTACGTGGTGAGTTGCAGGTACTATTTAAAATGAGTTAAATTGACGTTGGTTAAAACAACACATATGTGAGTTGATTATTTTTAATTCCCGATGGTCACAACAACTACCTGTGATAGTCAAAACTGCTCGTGATGGTTGAACCAATTATATGTAATGGTTAAAACAACTACGGAATAAGGTTACATCAACTACTTGTGTATGTTTCTCCAATCACTCCTATGTGTTATACCAACTACTCGTGTAGGTTATACCAACTACTCGTGTAGGTTATACCAACTGCTTGTGTAGGTTATACCAACTACTCGTGTAAGTTATACCAACTACTCGTGTAGGTTATACCAACTACTCGTGTAGGTTACATTAACTACTCGTATAGGTGATATCAACTACTCATGTAGGTTATATCAACTACTCGGTTAGGTTATATCAACTACTCGTGTTGGTTATATCAACTGCTCGTGTAGGTTATACCCACTGCTTGTGTAGGTTATACCAACTACTCGTGTAGGTTATACCAACTACTCGTGTAGGTTACATTAACTACTCGTATAGGTGATATCAACTACTCGTGTAGGTTATATCAACTACTCAGTTAGGTTATATCAACTACTCGTGTTGGTTATATCAACTACTCGTGTAGGTTAAATCATCTTCTCGTGTTGGTTACATCAACTACTTGAAAACTAAGTAAATGTATATCAACTATTATAGTGTAGGTTGAAAAATCGGTCTGGTTAGCAGTAGTCAGACTTTTTACAAGACTTTTTCAGTCACTATATTTACTCTATTAAATTATAATCTCGAGTTAGGTCCCGGTATCAATAAGATTAGACTATTTATTTTCTAGGACCAAATCTAACAAGTTCACATTTATTTTCTACTTTTGCTTCTGTGATATGCATACTATTTTAATTTTAAAAAATAATTGATCACCTAGACCTATCCTTGCTTTTTGAAATGTTTTCGATCCTATGAATTGATATATGGTTATCAGTTGTAAATTAATAGATTAGATTGAATAAGTAATCTCATCAGGTCAGTTTATAAGTAAGTAGTTAGATGACATAAATAACTTTACGTAGTGATAAATAGGTACGCTAGATGAATTAATTAACCAGGCTAGATTACAAAAGTTGATAAATCTTTGATATGCTGCAATTGTACTATAACTTAATGAATAATAAATTAATGATAAAGCCTTTATCTTCTAAACCATATTTTAGTGCAATTCATCTTACTCATAGGCACTGATATTGAAATATGCTAATAGAATTAATTACCAAGGTCAAATTGAAAACGAAATATAAACATTTAAGTTTTAGATTTATTATTTAGAAGTTTAATTTGAATTCTCGTCACTTTCTTTCACGACTGTAGGTTGCCAATTCCTGAAATAAGAGATTCGTATATTAATAAATATTGAATAGAAATGCACAGTATCGTTCATATACATTATCAATAACATCACCTACTCTTTTTTCTTTTGTGATGAGATAGCGACAGCTTCGATATTCTTTTCATGTCTGGAATCCCTAAAAGCATATGAAAAAGTAAGAGCTAATCATATTGCAAATACATATTTAGAAATCATCTAATATTTTCAAATACTTACTTTGACCTAGCATAATTGTTCCTGAACCATTCAAAGGAATTGAAGAGGACTCCGATAGTTGATGACGTTGATCTACTTCATCAATTCTTCATCAAGATCTGAAAGTAGATTCAGAAAATATAGAAAACCATATATTAATAAAGAAATGAAAAGAATTATTAACTGAGAATTCTTTCATATAGGTAAATTATTTATATAAAATGTTAAACTAATTATAAATCTTCAGATGTAGTATAAATTTAGCTCTAATAAATGCAATGGATTTTTCTAGCTAATCCTTATAATTTTGTTCATTATACACTCATAATGTAGACTTTAATTAAGTACCAAGAAAGTATAATATATCAAAAGGCTCACCTCTGGTTGGAGTTCTCCCTGCTAAATCCCTGGACGGTGTTCTCCTCCGACTACCTCCCTGGATGGAGTTCTCCCAGTCATAGAAAACTAGGGTCAAGTAGGTCTATTGCGGCACTTTAACTAACTGCGGTCTCTTATCACAGAAACATTAATAACCATCATGACTTCAAGGCACTCGTGAAATGAATAGAACCTATCATAAATTGAGCTTAAATTATGATGTTCAACAATTCAGTATATAGCTAAACTAATTTCAGAATGATTTTGAGACTCTCTTAATAGGGTCACAATTAGAAATTAAAGAACCGAATTTGGCTGTGTAACCCTACCTATAGGTACACCAACTAGTTTTAAAATATATAGACTATCAGACCACTTTACTTAAGATACTAGGATAAGTTCCGAAATATCGGACGGCTCCACATTTTCGGTCGCGTAAGAAAAACTATATTAAATTAACTTTTATTTTAATTAGCTATTAGGTAGCTATATACTATATTTCATACGTGACCGAAAATTTGAAATCGCCTGATAATTTGGAACTTACCCTATTCTGAGGACAGCGCAGTAACTGCCTAGCCTATGTAGAAGGGGTGTGGGTCATAAGCCCCCCCAGTCATGAGCCCCCCCGGTCATGAGCCCCTTAGGTCATAAGCCCTCCCGGTCAAGAGCCCCCCCGGTCATGAGCCCTCCCGGTCATGAGCCCCTCTGTTTTTAAATCCTTATTTACCTATACTATTTAATCCTTATTGACACTTTTGTAGTTCATTACTGAATAGACATAAAATATATGTATATCGGGGGGCGTGCCGCCCCCGAACCCCCCTGCCAGATCATTAGACAATCATGAAGTGTGCAGTACAACAAACTATCGGATACAACAAACTACATTAGTAACTCTCAGTTATTTCTATCTAAGTAATTCTTCATTTGTTTAACTAGGTAAATAAGAATTAAAAAAACAGGGAGGGGGGGCTCGTGACCGGGAGGGCTCATGACCTAGGGGGGCTCATGACCGGGGGGCTCGTGACCGGGGGGGCTCATGACCGAGAGGGCTCTTGACCGGGGGGGCTCTTGACCGTACCCCATGTAGAAGGTATTGACACTGAAAAAAAACAGCTAGATAGGTATGATGCTTAAATAAGTTAACATATAATAATTTAGGAAAATTAGTTTGGATATCAGTTTACAAACTGGAAGGCAGTAATCAAAATTTATTATTATAAAAGTTATATACTGATAATCAGCTCTTCAAATAACTACCTATATAAAGCCACCAAACTATCAATCACCAATATTTTAGAATATTTAGGCAGACATTTATCAATTTATTAATGGAATTAATTAATAATCGATTAGTGCATATAACGCTATTGTTTGCACTTAAACTAAAATGGTATTGAGGAGCGTTCACATTCAACACGTAACACACTTGAAACAAGATTTGAACTGTAAAGTATCAACCGATTAATTGGCTTTGAGGAAAGCATAAGTTGCCACTTACTCATTTGATTGAACTCACACATAAACTTAAAAAAAAAAGTAGCACTAACTCTCATAGTAAGTTAATTTATACACCAGATAAATAAGATTAACAGTCTTTGTGGGTTACATTATCACACTATGTCATAGTTGTTTTAACTCACACCTAAACTTACAAAAATGTAGCGCCAACTCTCATAGTAAGTTAATTCATACACTGCAGAATACACTGGATTAACAGTCTTTGTGGGTTACTATAACACACTATGTCATAGTTGATTTAACTCACACCTAAACTCAAAAAAGTAGCGTCAACTCTCATAGTAAGTTAATTAATACACCAGATACATTGAATTGACAATCTTTGTGAGTTACTTCAACACACTATATCATAGTTGTTTTAACATATGTTCAAACTCCCAAAATGTATCTCTAACTCTCATAGTAAGTTGATTCAATCCATAAAATGATTTGAATTAACTATGTTTGGTGACACACACGTCATAGTTGTTTTGACACACATGAAAACATGAATATAGTCAAACCAACTCACGTAATAAATTGATTCAAAGCATAAATTGTTGACCCATTAAATATGAGTAAACTTTTTTCTCTGTGTATAATCCATGACTGCAGTCACTTACCAAGGAATGTGACGAAAAGAGTCAACAACACCGGTGGCAGCACTCACAGATGGAAAAGGAAAATGAAGAGGTGATAATATATGAAGCCTACCGGACAAAAAAAAAAAACATTCGAGTTATCCTCAGAAACTACAATTAGCCACAAAAATGATAAGTCTGAAGCTGTTGTGCCTTCTCTTATATTCACCTGAACCGATTGAGGATACAGGCACTGGGGGCTTTGCAATTAGCCTACTATATTATATCTTTAAACAATTTTCATACATTTTTTAAATTAAATATTTATGAAACATAACTGATACGAATAACTTTGCTAATTCTATCAATTATCACTGAACTAAAAGAAATTTGTCCTTACCAATTGAGAATAGGGAGATTTGCACTGCTGTCGTTTGTTTCTTCCGCTTTCTTGTGAGGAGAAGTGATCTGGTCATAGATAGTGGTCTTTAGAGTTCCACCTAGCGAATTCTCGCTTTACCCATTGAACTGGAAACAAATTTTAATAATATAAATTAGTATAGAAGTTATTGTTATTGAATAGTTTCGATGCGAATATAATGGTTTCGAGATTTCGTTAATCGGAAAATAAATAGAAAAGACCTAAATATAGATCTAGCAGTTAGATTGGAAAGAGACGCCGTGAATGGAATGAAAGAGATTCTTCAATGGAATGTTACGGAATGAGAATCTAGTTATCGCGGAAGTAAGAGGAAAATGAACAAACAGGGTGCAAAAACATATTGCAAATTATATTAATAAACAATCTAAGACTACATTGTTATCCCTATCTAGTGCTATTCTACAAAACAGTGAATTTCAATGAAACAAAAAGGAAAAAAAACTTGGTCATCATCCAATTTGCAACTGTTCGTATCGAAAAATTATCTGCCTCTTTCTTCAATTCATGACTGTTACATAGTGTCATTCGTTGAAAACTCTCATAAATGCAACATGAATATCTTACATATTTACTATTATGAATTTAAGATAGTTTTTTTAGTATAAAGTTATTAATAAATAATCTGTTAATTTAAGTAGGGGTTTAACGTCTTCTTTGAAACCAAAGGCCAAATTGCTGACAATGAAATTAAATACAAGGGACTGGAAGAAGCAGTCTGAAAGGAAAGTGGCTTCAAGAACAAAGTCACCTACAAGTCACCTACCAATACATAAGAACTACTCCGATAATGCATTCACTTAAAAAGAATAAAAAATAACCCAATTTAAGGTCCGGAGGCTGCACTCACGGATGGAAGATTAAAATGAAAAGGGGATAGTAAATTAAGCCTAACCAACCCAAAAGTCGAAGACCTCGTAGTTTGAAAGCATAAACCTAGTGCAATCCTCTAAAACTGCAAGTGGCGTAAAAAGATAAACATAATAAGAATGAAAAAAGACAATTATTAATCCAAATTACAACAGTTCGAGGCCAAAGAGAACCCCCTTCTATTAAATCCACCACAAACAGCTTCATGATTGGGTCACGCAGGTAAATTGCAGCATACTTACTAACTGCGGCCTCTAACAACTGAAACATCATAGCTTCAAAACACACGTCAAAACTTAAATTAATAAGTTATAGCATTCACTGTGCTTCTTTTGATAGCTATGCAACATTTTAATGTAATTTTGATTCAAAATGTTTTAGAGACTCTCTTGAGAGGGCTGCAATAAAAAAATGAAGGGCCGCAATTTACCTGCGTGACCCTAGAGCTCATGCAGGCTTATAAATTCTTTGCTACCCAGAAAGAAAGAATTTTTTTAAGAGTTACCTGCACAAAATAAAAACGAGAATTTGTTAGTAGAATTAGAAGATGAAAATTATGGGAAAAACAAATTATGTGAATATACGTAATTACATTTACCGTTTAACACTAACCTTGAGCATCCAGCTGTTCCGAAAATTATTCGTAGGTTTTCCCTTTTTTTTATAGTGTATAAACATTGTTATATCTATAGGTATTGTGAGACTAAAACCTGAAAAAGATTTAAATTTAAAGGTATTTATAAATACAGAAAGAACAGTTTAAACAAAAAGTATATACTACAGTCTACATTAGGTATAGAACTATTGACGTAAACCGGCGGCTATTTACGAATGGAAGAATCATATGCATAATAGAACATTTAATAAAGTATATACCTACCTAAACTCTAGAAGTCTAGAGGCTAAAATAAAAATATAAAATGTGGTTAAAAGCTACAGCTCTAGGTGTTTTTTTTTTCTTCTTTCTATTCCATGTCTACAGATCGTATTCAAAGGAATTTAGGCACAATAATATAAAGTAGAATTCCGTATTTTTTCAAAATTAAATAGTTCATTTACCGTGAGGGCACTGCTTTATGACTAGTACAGAGTAATGTAAAGAAGTGTATAAAAACTAATTTTGCTATTTCGTAAACTGTTCCAAATCTCGACATTTTGCAGGTTTGGATACATATAAAAAATGGTTCCACTAGCTATAGAAAAAAAATCTGAAGTTCGGTATTATTTCAAAGTCCAGAAGTAAAGATACAAAAGTTTTGAAAGCACACATTTTGGTAATAAATTTCAAATTCCATCAGCAATCTCAAGAAAATCTGTGAAATATTGATAAATTTATAATTCGAAATGATCTCAAGAACAGAAACACTTGATATTGAGCTGGACTTCGTCTCAGCTATAAGCAGAAAGCAAAAAATCAACTGGTAAAAATATTTAGAGTTCATATCCAAGAAGAAAACAACTAGCTCAGAAATGTGATCTGTCTTTCGAATATCCCAATTTCAATGAATAAGCTGCCTAAAAATGGTATCATTAACAATTTTTCAAACAGTTTAAAAATATAGCTTAAAATTTTGAATCTAGAACTTAGAAAATAAAAGAAGCGAAAATAATTAATTTACCAATGTATAAGTAAAAGATATAGTTCCATATGAGCATGACAATAAAAAATAGAGTCCTCAGCTAGAAAGACTGAAGAATCCAGGCTAAATGAAATTAGTATATAGAGAAAGATTAATTTTCGATCTGCCTAAAACACAAGTTTTTGAATAGAGAGAGTGAAATTTGATGACTTTTCACCATGACGGCTGAAGACGAAATGTCCCGCAGTGCATTAAAAAGAATGGAAATTTCTTACATGCGGGGGTAAAATGAGAATTTGGGGTAGCGTACGATAATCCGTGGTACAGTGGGAACTAGATTATTCATGCGCGCCTCAGCAATTGGACGGATACACTTTTCCGCGATAGTACATATGAAAGTATATTCTGTATACTGGAAATCTTAACAAATTACAAAATATGTTTAAACAATGATAAATATATTGGATTTTATCATTAATTAAATGTTTATATAATATTATAGATACCTATATTGACCTAAAAGTGATTTTGGAACGATTAGTTTTCATAATAAAGGATAAATATTAGGCTAGTTATGGGTTCTATCGGTAGATACTTATAATATAACTCACCCTATATACTAATACACAGTGTGTCTTTGTCTGTTGGTTGGTTGGTTGGTTGGTTGCAAGAAAAATGTCACGATTTAACATTTAATATATAAAAAATGTATGAATAATTTTTTCTATATAAATTAATTTTTCACATGATTTTTTATATACATTTTCAACTAAATTTTTTTATAATTTTGTTTGCATAATTTTCATTTGACATAAAAAAATTTACAATTATTTTTTACATATATATTTTTTAAATATATCTTTGTATACATTTTAATTTATTATATTTTTTTAATATATGTTTTTCAACATAAATTTTATTTCTTTTACTATATTGATACCCCATTAATTTTAATGGTCTTGTCAGCTAGAATTAATAGTACAATTTATTTTAAATTTTATTTTATTTCTTACATATTTCAAGTGAAAAATATATTAGTAATACATGTCGCCGGAATATCCCGAAAATGTCGGATGGGGATGATATTCGTTAGGAATATCGCGGGAATATCCCGAAAATGTCGGAAGGGAATCATATTGGTAATGCATGTCGCGGAAACATTCCCTGGACATCGGGCCGCAATATTGCGACACAGACATATCCCTTTGTGAAGAAGAGCCCCTTCGTAATCATTACCCTATCAATTATATAGGAGGTTGATTGAATAACAGAAAGATAGTAGAGGAAGTTGTGACTGGGAAAGTAAGTCAGCTAAAACAGAAACCCCCAAGTACAATCCTTTGTTTCATCTACTCCAAATAGAATTGGTTACAGTATTTGTTCAACAGAGTCTGAAATATTTTGAGATCAGTAATTGAGATAGACGAATCAGTATGAAGCAGAGAGAACATTATTTTGCTATATGTTCTTCTTTTTCTTGAGTAGAAGTGTTATATACGGAGGTGCCTTGGGTGATTTCTTATATAATACAATACATAGTTCCGATTACTGTTATCTTCTTCAGTAAATTCTCAGCTAGTCTTACAGACGGTAAAAAGGTTGTCTGTAGTAACATTCTGTCCTGTACCAGAAAAAAGGGACCATAAGTTCAAAATTGACGTACTGATAATGATTTCTCTTTGTGCCCCCACTATTTATCTCTTTCAAATGATGAAATCCATTTTCCAAATATTCACACGTCTCAATCACAAGTCCCCTGAATTGTTACCGATTTACCAGGTTCACCAGCCTTGTTTTGAGTAAACCGATATCGCGAATTTGTTGAAAAGAGATGCTCATCAATAGTTACGAAACTTTTGCCTTATGATTTGTTCATAGATGTTGCCACAAAAAATGTATTTATTTCATCATTAGTGAGCGTTCTTGGCAACATGTTTACAGGTTTGGTTGTTTAGACAGAACTGAAATGAGTGTGCAAGTGCTAAACTATTATCACACAAGTATTGTGCGACTCTGTTTTAGACTAGTCAATTCATTATCTCAATTTGGCAGCACCCAAGTAAACGTCAAAATGAAATTTTATGAGAGACGGTTAAAATGACCCGCTGGGCATTGGAGGTAAATGTTGAATTAACTCTTTAAATAATATAGGAACAAATTTCAAATTTCTCATGAGTATTGACCTCTAATATTCATGAAAAGTCAGTAAATATCATACAAATTGATGCACTCACTAACATATGAAGAAATCTTACTGAGTCATAAATAATTTGCGGGTTAAAATACCACGCAAGTCCACCGTGCGTTAACTAAAGAAAACCGTAACATTGGTACATTCAGAAAAAAATAACAACATTCAATATTATTCATTGGAAGGATATAATTTATTTCAAAAATGACTTTTTATTTTTCAATAAACTTAGAATATATTTACTACTGATCTGATTGATTATTTGTTCAGTCTGTATCATAAACACAAATTTAATATTTACATATTTAATATTTAATCATGAAAATGAAAATAAATGTTTTCAAAATAAATAAATTACAGAGGGGGAAGTGTTGGTTGTAAAAGTATAAGTGGGGGACTTACAAAAGAGTAAGTTTGGAAGTATTGGTTGGAAAATACTGTATTTGGTCGTGTAAAGGGTTACATTATTTCTGTTTCTAATGATGTGTCATATATTTTGAGAATGAGAAGAACATAATACAGTAAAGCATCTGAATAATGAAATTCTGCATTGTCTCGATATTGAACAATTTTTTAATTAAATTGCCATTAAATGTCAAAATAGATGGATATACAGGGTGATGCGTTAGTTTGGAAGCAAATGAAAGTGCATATTATAATCCAACGAAAAATATATTTAATAATTTACAGTTATGTATTATTACATAAGGGTTTTAAGAATTCAAAAATCATAAATTTATTCAAAATGTCCCCCCCTTGTTTTTAATAACAGCCTCACATCTCCTCCGAACTCCTCCTACTGCAGCACGCAACTGTTCTTGTGAAATATCCTTCCAAGATCTCTGGAGCGAACGCTTTAAATCATCCACACTGCGATGGAATTTACCACAGGCCTTTGATTCAAGAATGGACCATACCGAAAAGTCCATAGGATTAACATCTGGGGAGCAGGGAGGCCACATTTCTTTGGACCAAAACCGTGGAAGATGGTCATGGCACCAGTTTTGAGTGACATTATTAACAATCGATCTGATTATAACAATCGATCTAATTATAACAATCGACTTAATTAATTTACTGATCTATTGTTAATACGCAGAAGTATTTTAATCTTTATAAAGATTATAATCTTTAACAAGATTATAAACTTTATAATCATGTACTACTCTTCAATAGCTAATCAAGGAAGAGGTGTTAGGAAATTCCAACTCATATTTATGGTTATGTTATTCAGTCCCAAACTCATGTGAGAACACTCACATCGACTCATATTTATGACTATGTTGTTCAGACCTAAACCATGTAAACTCATGCAAGAACACGAATTCAATTATATTATTAACTTTGATGTCGCCGTTCTTAACTCTTTGATAAAGCCGAACTTACCACCCAAGACCTGGGAAAACTCTGGGCGCATTTGGCCTTCAACCTCCCTATAAAACCCAATTGAGAATCATTTCAGTTGTTCAGTTCAAACCCTTCATCGTCACTCCTTGACGTGTTCGCCGGTACACCGTGTGTCTAACATAAAGTGTTCGAGCTCTATCGATCTAGAACTCTTGATCAGTTAACTCTTGAATAACATTCCATAATAGTGACTGAGTGAATTAAGTGCCGATAGACTTATTTTAATCAAGCTTACTAACACTGTTCAAGGAAGAAATAAACACAAGTTAATTAATCGATATTTTACTCAAACTTTATACAGTGTAAACCAATTGATTTATTATATTAGATTGTGTTACCGTGACTTTCATTTACCCCACTTAATTGTAATTATTGAATTATAAAGGCAATTGTTATTTATTTTGATCAACTTGATTAACGAAGACTAAGAACCTGCAAATTAACTAAGAAGTCTTTTTCGTCTTTGAGGAAAATAAAACAAAGACTAAAATCAGAGAAAAGAAAGTTAATAATGGCATCTTCGACGGGATCAAAAATTAACAAAAAGCAGCTTTTATTATAATCAATAATCAATTACAGTGGGAAACACAATTAACAATTAAAAAGTGAAGTGTTCGATAAGGGTAGAATAGTGTTCCCGTATGAAAGTTTCCGTATGAAACACTAATGCGGTTATAGTGTGGTTATTTAGAATATCACGTGACATGTGAAAAGTATTCTAACAACTAATAACATTTTCAAGAAATACCGGTGTAAAGTATTTCAGCGTAATACCAGTGTGAAAAATAACACTAGTGTTAAATTGCTACAACCACTCCTTGTGCTAAAGAAGAAGGAGGCAGCGTGAAATTTCTTTAGTGACGCTAGTTAACGCGCTGTTACCTGCGTACTATCAGCTCTTCGGGTACTAGTGGTAAGAAAAACTGGTACGGCGACAAAGCTACTTTTGTCGCGATAAACTCACTCTTAAATAAAACTGTACGAATTAAAGTAAATTAAATCGTCTCATCACTTTCGGAGTAAGTGACTGAAATTACTTTAACTGAGTGACGAGTTATTTTCTTCTTCATCAAATAAAGTTGGGAGCCCTACTTCATATACTGAATAATAGTATAATAACAGCGCATCGCAGCGGATCCAAAGCTGAGAAGAAGACAAGAAATAGCGTACAGCTGTTGACCACAACAGGAAAATCGGAGAAAAGGGGTCAACAAAGAGAAAGCAGAGGTTCTTCAGAAGTTCAGCAATCATCGAATATAGTATTCAGTAATAAGACTCACCTCATCAAGTTAATTTGAACGTTCTAGGAGTGTTGTTAAATGCAATTGTTAGAAGCAAGAATGAGTAAGTTATGTGGGAATTAAATAATTAATTCAAAATAACGAAAAATATTGTTGATTGCTAATTAATATTAGGGGGAATTCTTCATCAGTATTGAGTTTTGAATTTTGTGAACATTTACGATTGAGAAATAATTATATTATATTTTCTTGTGTGCCTAAATAATGTTTACATAATAATTACATTATATACATATGTGTATGTGCTTGTAAATTAATAATTTCTTATTATATTATTTTTTTTTGTGCCCAATAATTTTGATAATAATTATACACAGGTACAACCTTGTGCATGTTCATTGATACTTATATTTTTTTTGTCCTTTGCCTAACCATTTTTTTCCTATATTGTGTATTGGGTGGCGCTCAATATTTTTATATTCTTTTATATTTTATTGTAAAAATATTACAGAATAATCAAAGGAAAGGATGAAAATTTCCTGAAAGTGAAAATAATCAAAGGAAAGGATAAAAATAAAAATTTCCTGAAAGTGAAAATAATCAAAGGAAAGGATAAAAAATAAAAATTTCCTGAAAGTGAAAATAATCAAAGGAAAGGATACAAATAAAAATTTCCTGAAAGGGAAAATAATCAAAGGAAAGGATAAAAATAAGATTTCTTCCTGAACGGAAAATAATAAAAGGAAAATAGTTTCCAATTATTGCAAAGATGGCTAACAACAATTTGATTGTGTTAAATGACCTACCTAAATTCAAGGGTGCGCCATTACCACACGAAAAAGATGCATTTGTGCCAGGTCCTAACGTTCGGACATTTTTCCGTACGTTAGATAACTACTTCCTGCAAAACGACATCACAGATGGTGGCGTAAAATTCCGGATACTATATGCCCAAGTAAGCAAACAAAGCGGAAACGCTTTGAGTTTGATAGACCTCTATGCTGGACGCGAAGAGTACAGCTATGAGCGTGTAGAACGCGAATTCCTCAAGATGTATCCAAATCATCAAAGAGAGGACACTCAACATGCAGCAAAAATATTGGGGACCAGTGACATCCACAGGCCAAACTTCTTTGCTGGCATGACGTCGTTAGAAGCATCGACAAGAGCATATGTGGAAAGTTTCCTCTCAACAGAAGGGATGAAAAAAAATCAACATAAGCCCTGAAACTGTAGTTCCACTCCCTAGCGGCGAAGAAGAAGATGAGGAGGAAGTACTAAAGTTGCCACTAATGGGGTTATTTCAAAACCTCATAATGAAGTTTATACTTGGTAATCAGTTACCGACAAAAATGTACGAAAAAATCACTAACATATGTGCCGACTGCTCCAGTACAGAGCTAATGTCGGAAGTTGTGAATTTATATGAAAAGGAAACGCTAATGAAGGCAAAAAAGAAAAAGGAGAACATCACAACACAGCAAGTTGTTCTCTACCAAGTAACCACTACTTCCCATGACAAGAAAAGAGAACAAGGCCAAGGGGCAGCAAGGACCTGCTTCAAGTGTAACGAAGCCGGGCATTTTGCCCGAGAGTGCAGGAAAAAGATGTTAGAATTAGGTTAAATTACAGTGGGTTAACAACGTTAAGACATAGAGTTTATTTTAAAGAGTAAATATGTTATACAATTAGAAGTCTATTTAGAGAGATGAGGGAATCACATCTCTCTCTGAGTAATGTAAAAAACAGACTACCTTAATGATCTACATGCAGTGTTATTTAACACTCGCCGGAAATGTAATAGACTTTAGACCTTATGTCCGTTTCTCATAAAAGTAATACATGGTTATTTAAACAATAGGTAATTTAATATAGCTGAGCTAGTCTAACAGGAAGTTAATATTAAACATATAACGAGTGTGTAATACATTTAACTAAAATTTCAACACTCCTCCTCACACGACATTATATATTTTTCATACCTATTAATTCAACTAATTTGATAAATCTATCAGTAGGCAACGGTTTAGTGAATATGTCAGCAAGCATAGTTTCACTGGGGCAATACACAAGTTTAATTGTGTTTGAAGCAACAAGATCTCTAATGTAATGAAATTTAATATCAATGTGTTTCGATCTAGGATGATTTTTAGCATTTTTAGCAATACAAATAGTTGACTGATTATCCTCAAACAAAACTATACGATTCTTATTTGGTACTTTAAGATCTAATAGTAATTTATTTAGAAATACAGCTTCTTGGGAGGCTCCAGAGAGGGAAACATATTCAGCTTCAGCCGTTGATAAAGCAACACATGACTGTTTCACAGAGCGCCAAGAAATAATGGAATTATTTAACATAAAGCATTGGCCAGAAGTACTTTTCCTATCAACTCTGTTTCCTGCCCAGTCGGCATCAGAATAACCTATCAACTCAGAATCTTCATTACCATATGTAATGCCAAGATCAGGTGTGCCCTTTAGGTATCTAAATATTCTCTTAATTGCAGACCAGTGCTTAGTGTTTGGATTGGAACAAAATTTAGAGACATTTCCAACTGCATAAGTTATGTCCGGTCTAGTTTTAGTAGATAGATACAGTAAAGCACCTACAGCTAACTGATATTTAGTTTTATCTACTAGTTCACAATCATCAGTAGTTGGTTCCAAATGAGAATTAACATCAGCAGGGGTTGAAACCGGTTTGCAATTATTGAATTCAAATCTATCTAATAACTCGTTGACAAATGAAGATTGATTTAGGGCTATTTTATTTTCGTCTTGTACGACTTTTATGCCTTTGAAATAGGATAATTTTCCTAAGTCTTTCATCTCAAATTTAGCACTTAAATCAATCTTGATTTTAGTAAGGTTATCATAGTTCTTACATGCTACAATAATATCATCTACATACACAGAAATGAAGCATGGAGAGTTATTGATTACTTTAACATATATACATGAGTCACAAGAGGACTGAATAAATCCTAAGGATTTAAGATATGCATCCAAAGCATCATTCCAACATTTGGGTGATTGTTTTAACCCATACATAGATTTATTTAGTTTACATACTAAATCTTCTTTTCCTGGAATAGCATAGCCAGGAGGCTGTCTAATATAAACATTTTCTTTAAGATCCCCATTCAAAAAAGCAGAATTGACATCCAAGTGATGTACAAATAATTTTTGGTTAGCTGCTAAAGATAACATGGTTCGCACCGATTCAAATCTCACTACAGGAGCAAAAATTTCATCATAGTCGATTCCAGGTCTCTGTAAAAAACCTTGAGCGACTAATCTAGCTTTATATGAAACCACTCTACCATCAGATCCCTTTTTTCTTTTAAACACCCATTTAGATTTAATTATGTTTAAATCTGAGGTAGGTTTTAAGAGTTCAAAAACTTTATGTTTCTCAAAAGCATTTAATTCCCTCTCCATGGCATGTTTCCATTTAGAGGATTCAGAACCGCTATTAAGAGCCTCAGATACCGACCTAGGTTCGATATTGATATTCCCATTGACTAATAAACCCTCCTCCTCCTCAAACTGATCATACTCCCAACTACCATATCTAATAGGAGCTCTACGAATTCTAGACGATCGTCTAAGATCCTCATCAGGACTGATAGCTGGTACAGGTTGCGCATCAGGGAGGATTATTTTCAGGAGTTTGGTTCTCAGGCTCAGCAGGTTCTGAATCTTCTGAAGGGAACACCAGTGGAGAGGTAGGAGTCTCACTCAGTTGAGGGCTCTCAATCTTAGATGAAATTGATTCATCAAAGGTTACATTCCTGGAAAAGAAGATTCTTTTAGATTCAACATCATACATCTTATACCCTTTAGTAACTGTGCCATAGCCAATAAACAGACATTAGGTAGCTTTATTTTCTAATTTTGATCGTTCATCTCGAGAAATATGGGCATACCCGGTGCATCCAAAAACTTTTACATGACTAACGTTGGGTTTTCTAAGATTTAAAGCTTCATATGGAGTTTTATTTACTAAAAATGAATTAATGCATCTATTATTTAGATAATTTGCAGTATATAGTGCTTCACCCCAGAATTCCTTATCAATTCCTGAATCAGATAACATACATCTAACTTTTTCCATAATAGTTCTATTAAATCTTTCAGCTAACCCATTTTGTTCAGGAGTTTTAGGAATAGATTTCTGGTGAATTATACCTTCATTTCGTAAATATGATTCAAATTTATTTGAGGTATATTCTCCTCCATTATCTGACTGCAAGGTTTTAATTTTCCTTTCATAAATATTTTCAACCATAGCTTTCCATTCCAAAAACTTCTGAAACACATCACTCTTATGTGCAAAAAACATATATCCAGGAGTATCGAGTAGCATGATCAATAAAGGTCAGAAAATATGAATTATTACCCCTGGAAGTGGGAGTAATTTTCCCACAGACATCTGTGTGGATTAAATCAAGAGGTTTACAATTTTTCTTAATGCTTGTAGAAAAAGGTATTTTATGCATTTTCCCATTACAGCAGTGTTCACACACGCCTTCTATAGCTTTTAATTTACTATCCAGACCATTTACTGATTTAGTTCGGATCATTTTAGTCAAGTTATCGTTACCTATATGACCGAGCCTTCTGTGCCATAGAATGTTTACTTTATTTTGATCAACAGTTACTGCAGCTTTATGAACTAAAGTATTTAGATAATAGAGTTGACCAACACAGTTAGCCTCAGCAATTAACTCTTTATTTTCGTTCAAAATTTTACATTTATCATTTTCAAAAATAATAGATTTATTATTACTTGTCATTTTTGACACTGATAGTAGATTAAAAGCTAGATTTGGCACATATAGTACATCATTTATTTTACATGTTCTACTTCCACCACCTGGTATATTAACAATAACAGAAACATTTCCTAGTGAAATAGCTTGTAAGACATCTCCATTACCTACTTTAACATTGATAGGTTTGCTAATATTTGCAAAATCTTTACATAATTTTTATCACCACTCATGTGTGATGAAGAGCCTGAATCTATTATCCAAATATTACTGTCGGCATATTTGTTACAAAGAGCGATATCATTATCATACATTGTGTGATTTAGTTCTATATGACTTACATTTACACCATTTGGCTGGTTTTGAGTTTTGTTAGTTTGAGAATACCGTTTAAATTTAAAGCAGTCTTTCTTCAGGTGTCCCAATTTTTTGCAAAAATGGCACATGATGGACTGTTTATTTACTACAGCATCATTCTGAGTATTGGATAATGCCAATACATTATTGGATTTAATACTCAACTTTTCAGCTTCTCTCCGGAGTGTGTCAGCTACGGTAATCCAGTTAGGGATGTCTGTCTGAGCTTCAAGTGCGGTAACAAGCACTTCAAACGGTTCTGGAAGTGATGATAGGAGACAAATAACTATATCCTCTTCACTGATCACTTGATTTAACAAGGCAAGCTCTTGAAAAACTTCAGTTAGTTCTTTCAAGTGGGAGTCGAGTAGTTCGGGAGACTTCAATTTTAAATTGTATAGCTTCTTCTTCAGACGAAATTTGTTAGCCCACGTGTTTTTCTGAAACGTTTCTTGAAGGGTGGTCCAGACAGCTTGTGGATACGTGGGTTGTCCAACTAAGTACAATTGATCCGGAGAAATAGATAGTACTATATCAGCAAGAGTTTTATTCTTGTTATTCGCATAGGCAGCTTTAACATCAGTTGAATCGGAATCTATTGGAACTGGTTTAGTTCCATCAGCAAAATCCATCAGTTTCTCTCTTAAGAGATACATCTGCATCTGTAACCTCCATGTAGGGTAATTATTTCCGTCTAGGGGAACAATCCCCGGTAACTTATTTGAAGACATGTTTTCAAAGTATTTATTATCTTTCTATACTTAACAAACATAAACAAACAAAGCAGTTAAATTGATTTACTGTTTAACTGAATTGATGTTTTAAAATTATTCTAATTCATAAGAATAACTTCACTGAATATAATTATTAATATTCAATTGGAACAGCAACACAAGTCTTAGTTCGCAAGAACCTTTTGTTGAAAGTATTTATTATCATTCAATACTTAACAAACATAAACAAACAAAGCAGTTAAATTGATTTACTGTTTAACAGGCGCGTATACAAGGGGGGGGGGGGGGGGCATTTGGGGCAGATGCCCCCCCCCCCTTGAGGTCTGAAATTTTCAAAAATAAATCTACGGATTAATAAAAATATATGGATTAATCCTCCAAATTGAAGAAATGTCAATTATTTGATTAATTTTAATTGCTTTTGACATGCTTGAACACTGTATTCTATCAAAATCGTCCTTTTTAAATTGCGAAATGGGAGAAATTAAATTGCTTCAAGTCGTATTATGTATAAGCCATTTTGTCCTTAGAGAGTGGATTTCTATCACCCTTTTAATATTAGCATTGATCTTCAATTTAAAAATGTTTTTGAATTTGAGAAGAAATGCATCGTCCTGTACTCTGTAGTTTGCCAAAACGCCTTCTTCTTCAACAGTATGTCGAAAATTCATGCTTCACTCCATGACAAGTGGAAGGGTGGCTAAATCTTACCACTTGAAAAAGTTCACAAGAGTTCGTGGTCTATTCAATGAAACTGGTTCTGTTCACAAGAAAAGCAAATGAAAACAAAACCAAAAAGAACGGAAACAGTGATTCAGGAGGTGAAGAGTTTCTTTGAAGCAAACACTAGTTTTTCTCTCAGAAAAGCTTTTCAGTAGATTTCATCCACACCAAAACCACGTGGTGGAGGATCGTCATACATTTATTTAGTTTCCGTTTTTATCATTGAACTTCAGTTCTACCATTAACAAAAACCACATAAATAGCGGTTTTTTGAGTGGATTATGCAGAAACCATCCAACATTGCCAATTGAATCGTTTGGACAGACGAGAAGTTAATTTGCCTCCATCAAAAACACATCGAAAAAATACGAATGAAAATCCTCGCAATATCTGGAAAACAAATGATAGGTATGATGCTAAGGTAATGATCTTCGATGCAATTATTGATGGAATGGTTCCAATTGTTCAAGCATTCCTTAACGAATATGGCATCTTGTTACCAGTTGGTTTTCAAAACTCTGATTGCTCCAGCACATTATTTGGCCTAGCCTGCAACTTCTTCACTTTGGTGGATGTAAGACCACATTGCACAAATGCAGCGCTAGAATTTTCAAGGAAGATTTCGAGGTCGAGTGATTAGCAGAAGTACGGACTCTTTGGACTTTCGCATATGGGCTGCTGCACAAACTCGAATTTACAACGAAAATAAAAATCCCAATGATCGAGTCTCGTATACAATGTGCTCAAATCTCCGCTCAAATATATAACAATAAGACTTTCAAGAAAGTATGCAAGAATGTTCTGAAGCGTGCATCGTTCTGTCTTCACATCGGAGGGGGTCATTTTCAACAACTTTTGTAGGACCTCAGGAGATGTGCTTCATATGATATAACACAATAAATGTTTAATAATAATAAAAATCCTTTCTTTTCCTTCAAAGTGATACATCTATAATGGTATTTGACTTATTTTTAAGTGCTTCTAATTCACAATTAAAAAATTGTGGCTATATCCTATGAACCACATCTCCTGTGGTCCTACAGAAATTGTTGAAAATGACCTCCTCCAGCCTGAAGACAGAACGAAACAAACTTCGTAACATTCTTTCAAATTTCTTAGGGGTCTCAGGGTCATACCTTTAAGCGAAACTTAAAACACTTTGTATAAGAGACACAATGGAATATTCTTTTTCATATATAAACTCGAGTTTGTGCAGCAGCCAAGAAGTGAAAATCCAAAGGGTCGAGATATTGATTGTGTGCTGGCCTGGAATTTTCCGTTCTTCTGCTAATGAATAGACCTCTAACCTTTTCAATGAGAAATTCTAGAACTGCATTTGTTCAATGTGTTGGGGCGCCGTCTTGCATCCACCAAAGTGAAGAACGAGATGCAGAATGGTGCAGTATAGGCCAAATAATGGGTGCTAGTTTGGTATGCGATCTGTGAGGTTAATGTGATCTGATTATGCATTAGTATTTTTATTTTATAATTATGATAATTTTTCTTTTTAAGTAACTGTGATACAGAACAAACAATATAGAGGAGATGATATTGTCACAATGCATTAAAAGTAAAATAAATGATCTTTTCTGTTTGCTGGGCGCACGGAAAATAATCGAAATAAAATAATAGATTATAATGGTATCATACTTACTGACTTTTAAAATGGATTTATTTAATTAGAAATAATAGACTTGATATATTAAATAATGTATTTTGATAAGTTTCGATTTCGTGGGCGCATAGGAAAATATAATAATATAAAGATGATAAAAATATCTGTTTCTTGGGCGCATTTATAATAACAATATAACTAACGATAATAACAATTTTATTGGATAAATCCACTTCAGATTATTATCTTCGTCCATCTTTGTCATCAAGGAAAGGTGTTCTAATAAAGCAGGGGTCATTAAAATCAGGAGTCAGTAAGTATGATGCCATTATAATTTAGTATTATATTTCGATTATTTTCCGTGCGCCCAGCAAACAGAAAAGGTCCAAAAAAAAAAAACAGACATTAATTGCTTATTTTTACTTTATATTCTTATAATTTTAGTAGGATGTAGTTTATATAACGATATTTTCTTGAAGTATTTCCATGATAAGGCTTTGCGTATGTAAATGATATATAATTATTTAAGGAAATAAAATACTATATATATTTGGTATCTCGTATACCTGTTTGTATCTTTTATATTTGCTAATAAATTCTAAATAGATCGCATGCCAAACCAGTAAATGATGATCAGATCGCATAGCAAACTAGCACCAAATAATGTCCTGTAGCAATCTGAGATATGAAACACCATTAACCGATGACAAGTTGCCATCATCATCAAGGAATGCATGAAAGATTATAACCATTCAATTAATAATGGCAACAGAGATATTACCTTAGCATCATACCTATCATTTTTTCCGTTGATATTTCAGGGATTTTCATTAGTGTACCTGACGATCCTCCACAACTCCGTTGTGGAGAATCTGCTGAGAAACTGGGGGGTTCTTCATAGAAACTCTTCACGTCCTGAATCACTGTTTCCGTTATTTTTGGTTTTGTTATCATTTGCTTTTCTTGTGAATAGAACCAGTTTCATTGAATAGACCACGAACTCTTGTGAACTTTTTCAGGTGGTAAGATTTAGCCACCATTCCACTTGTCATGGAGTGAAGCATGAATTTTCGGCATACTGTTGGAGAAGAAGGTGTTTTGGGAAACTACATAGTACAGGACGATGCATTTCTTAAATTCAAAAACATTTTTAAGGTTTAAGAAAAATGCTAATATTAATAGGATAAAATCCATTCTTTATACTTTATGAACATTATGACGTCCTCCCATTTCACAATTTAAAAAATGATGCTTCTGACAAAACACAGTGTAAGCGTGTTCAAAGCAATTAAAATAATCAAATAACTGACCAGTTTGAGGAATTATCCGTAGATTTTTTTCAGAAACTTTAATTTTTTGAAAAGTGCCCCCACCCTTGACCGAATCCTAGATACGCCCCTGCTGTTTAACTGAATTGATGTTTAAAATTATTCTAATTCATAAGAATAACTTCACTGAATATAATTATTAATATTCAATTGGAACAGCAACACAAGTCTTAGTTCGCAAGAACCTTTTGTTGAAAGACTGTTTACCAAAGGATAAGGTCACAGATTTAAAGGTAATTTGTGACCTTTCTTGACACCTCTTCCGCACAAATACTAAATAATTATATTATAAAAACAAGTACATTTTTCGCTAGAGCAATCAATATAATTGACCTCATTAGCGCGTTAACACGATATGCTTACACAAGCGTTCGAGCGTATATGTTTCATATAGTTTAACACTTTTTTCACTGCACTTAGTTTTTATTTATTACTGTTATAGCTTCTAATTTGTTTAAACATAATTTGATTTATAAACTCTTATCGTTCACTGGGCCCATAACCTGTTAGAATTAGGTTAAATTACAGTGGGTTAACAACGTTAAGACATAGAGTTTATTTTAAAGAGTAAATATGTTATTTTATTAGAAGTCTATTTAGAGAGATGAGGGAATCACATCTCTCTCTGAGTAATGTAAAAAACAGACAATCTTAATGATCTACATGCAGTGTTATTTAACACTCGTCGGAAATGTAATAGACTTTAGACCTTAAGTCCGTTTCTCATAAAAGTAATACATGGTTATTTAAACAATAGGTAATTCAATATAGCTGAGCTAGTCTAACAGGAAGTTAATATTAAACATATAACGAGTGTGTAATACATTTAACTAAAATTTCAACAAAAGATTTCCTGCAAGTATTGTAAAAAACTCAGTCATTCTGCGCAATATTGCAGAATAAGGATAGCTAAAAAAATCCCCTATTGCCTTAACTGCCGTGGAATTGGCCATGAAAATAAAGATTGTCGTAAGGGTAAGTTTGAGCAAGGAGCCAAACAAGAGAGGAAAATAGCTGGATCAAACAGCTATAGACCTAGAGATACTCCCACAAGGAATGGTGACAGGGTTAATGTCCTAGAGGATGGAAATTACGAAAACCCTGATCACGAATATGAGGAATCGGATCAGTCAGAATGACTAGGAAGTATACAGGAACCAAACAAAACGTTGGTAAATCCACACGTAGAGATAGTAATAGGACAATCCAAATATAAGGGATTAGTTGACACCGGAGCGTCAATTAGTCTGATGTCAGAACGAATACTGACGGATAAACACATGGTTAGAATTTATAAGAAGGAGGTAAGAGATGCTAGCAACAACGTTATCCCTATTGTGGGAGAAACTACAGTGGAAATTGTGAATCCACGAGGTAAGTTTTATGAAAATGTACTGATATTTAGCAATACCAGTGCATTGCGAATGGATATTCTGCTTGGAATGAATATATTGAGGAGAGCTCATATAAACTTACCAGAAGGTAAGATAAGTTTCATGGAAAATGAAACAGAAAACTGTAAGGTCTCAAAAGGAATGGACCAGTTGAAAATGATGATAATAAACGAAAACCTTCATAATTATCCCAAGTGTACGAATGGGAATAAAAAGAAGGAGATAAATGTGGATAGAATAGTCACAAAGGAATGTGAAGATGAAGGACACTTCAACTTACATATAATAGAGGACATTGAGCTCAAAAGAAATGCAATTAACGTGTGCAATATGAAAATTGCAGGAGCACAAGATGGTGAAGATATATTAATCCATAGCTCACAACTAAAGGAAAAAATATTAATTCCCAATACACTTGCACGAGTATGCAAGGGGAGAATAACCATTAATTGCATGAACATAAGTGACGATAACATTGTATTGACCCAGGGAACCAAGATTTCCACTGGAAGTGTATTTAATGAACAAAGGATAAATGCCGTAACATTAGCCAACAAAGAAGACCCAAGGGAAAAACTAAGAGAAGAGGAACTCGAACCCTTGGAAGAAAAGGATATAATATGTGAAGATGCCAGCATGAAGGATAAGATACTAGATCTCCTGAAAAAGTACAGACAGGTAGGTTGGAAAAAGGGTGAAAAGTTAGGAGTTTTTACAGGTGACACTTTGGATATAGACTTGAAGGATGACGTGGGGGTCAACCGGAGTCCTTATCCCATACCGCACTCCAAACAAGGTCAGTTAAATGAGGTAATTAAGGATATGTTAAATACAGGTGTTATCGCTAAATCAAAGAGTGTATTTAACGCACCTTTGCTTATAGTAAACAAACCTAATAATGAAATTAGGCCTTGCATTGACTATCGCGCTCTCAACCAGGTCATGAAACCTGTAACATATCCTATCCCAAGGATAAACGACTTATTAAAGTCATTAGATGAAATCAAATATATTTCAAAAATAGATCTTGCAACGGCCTTTCATCAAAGCTTAATAACACCAAGTGATCGACACAAAACGGCTTTCACTGTAAATTCAACTCGATATGAGTTTAACCGAGTGCCTTTTGTTCTCCAAAGTAGTCCAGCTTTTTTCAGTCGAGTTATCAATTCAGTTTTGTACGATTTACTTGGATGTAATGTACTTGCTTATATGGATGATATTATCGTATATTCAAAGGATAAAGAAACTCATTTAGAAAGGATTGAGGCAGTATTGCAGAAATTATCTGATGCCAACCTCAAAATAAAATTGACTAAATGAGGTTGGCATAAAAAAATAAAATTGACCATACCCAACTTCTAAGAAGGAAGTTCAAGCTTTCTTAGGAGCTTGTAACTATTTTAGAACCTTTGTGAGAGGTTTCGCCCTTCAGGCAGAACCATTGTACCTTTTACTACGGAAGGGGATAAAATTTAAATGGGGTAAAGAACAAAGTGAAGCAGTAGATAAACTTAAAGAAATGCTCACTACTAGTCCGGTTTTGAAAATCCCGGACTACTCTAAACCGTTCCATTTGTATTGTGATGCAAGCCTATCGGGAATAGCTTCATGCCTTATGCAAGAATACGATAATATCCTCCACCCCATATCTTATATCTCGAAAAGCTTAAATCCGGCTCAGAGGAACTATAGCGCAACTAAGCGCGAGTTCCTAGCATTGATTTTTGCTTTAGAGACATATAGAAATATCATACTCAGCTATCCAGTGTCAGTATATACTGACCACATGCCTCTTCTTGGTATTCTGAAGAAGAATACCAAAGATAGTTGCATAAATAGATGGTCTATGTTAGCTCAGGAGTATGCCATTCAACTCTTCTACTTGCCAGGTAAGTCAAATTTATTTGCAGACTCCCTCTCTAGGTTATCTAAAGTCGAGGAGAACTGTACTGACGTAACGGAGGAACTGGAAGAAAAATTGGTGAGTAGAATAAATAAGATAGAACAGACACAGGAGAACCCGGAAATAACCGAAGGGTTATCATCACTACTTCCGGTGAAAACTCCATTCAGTGAGGAAGAACTGAGGAATCACCAGGAAAAGGACGAAGGTTGCATAGAAATCAAGAGAAAGATATTATCCAACCAACGTGAAAAAACCATTGCTTTAGCAAGTTTTAAAATTCTAAAGGACTTAATCTTTGTGGTAAGAAATATCACAAGACAGAAACAGAAGGAAGTTCACATAGTTCCTTATGTACCAGACAGTTTAATGCCAAAAGCATTTAAAACGGTACATACCGAAACAACGGCTGGTCATAGAGATATTGAACGATCTTTGAAGATTTTCGTTCGAAACTTCTACAACCGAAACGAAAGCAAGATACTGAGAGAACTTTGTGATAATTGCGAGCTTTGTATCAAGGCTAAAGGGATTGCTAAACCTATTCCCATCGGAAAATATCCGATACCAATTAAACCGTTTCAAACTCTCAGTTCAGATTTATTGGGACCGTTACCTATCACGGAACAAGGGAACCGTTATATCATGGTGGTGAGAGACTACACTACCAGATACACTGTGTTATTACCTTTGCCTAATAAAGAAGTCGAATCCATTATAGAAGGATTCAGACAGGTAATATTTAATTATGGATCACCAAAGGTAATTCTAACCGACAATGCACAGGAGTATAAATCCAATAAACTCCGCACCTTCTGCGATTTCTACAACATCGAATAGCTTGAAGTTTCACCATACCACCCAGCAAGCCAAAGACTGTCAGAAAGGATTAACCGGGAGGTTAACAAAATGTTAAGGATCTACACCAACTCACTGGCCATGACGGATTGGGATTATCTTCTACCAGTAATAATGTTGACTATAAATAACTCGTGGAATACGAGCATAAACGAATCACCATTTTACAGCTTATTTGGTTATGATAGTCCAACGATCACATTATCCCAGCCAAGAATGAATTACAGTGAACTAGAAAGTGACGTCAGGCTTAGACGAGTAGCGCAAATCCGGAAGCATTGTCGGGAACACATCCTAAAAATCCAAGATAAGTATACGGACAGGACTAATTACAGAAGAAAGGACAAACAGGTGACAATAGGTAAACGCATTTATGCAAAATTACCGAAACATATTCCTAAGAACAAATTAGATTTGCCAGTATCTGGGCCATTCATTGTTCTCCAACAAAAAGGAAACAAGATCACACTCCAGGAGGCAAACTCTGATGTAAAATACGAGGTGCATCCTGATACCCTTATCACGAAGGAATATTCTTCCCCTGATAATTCTGTAATTGAATCTAATTCTCAAACTAAGGGTAACTTGAAGGAATCAAATTTTCCAGAACCAGAATCACTAGTAGAAAAACCTAATACACAGTTACAGGAAACAAAAGGTTTCAAGGGTCCTTATAATCTAAGACCAAGAAATTAAAGAGTAAACCTTACTCTTTGTTTCAGTAACGATATGTAATAGTATATTTACATTAAAAATGTATTCTGATATGTTTAGATTGTTTAAGAATTATACTCTTGTAATCCTTATAATTATATCAAGGATTAAAAATAGACTATAAAATATGTATCCACTAATTATAAGTTAATGTAAGATTTTGAATGGTTAGTTTGTAACTCAAAACTGTATTACAGAGACTGAGGGTTGGAGACTACCACTAGCCTTGCTACTTGTAGTAGCAGTTGTCCAAAATGTAACCTCACAGTCAGAGACTTCCACGGAGAGAGCCTCACCTATGACGATATCTCCCTGGAGAGGAAGGACCATGATTAGTGGTGCGTACTTAGTCAGTAGAGTAAAGCTAACATTCATTTCAAATATTTGTAACCAAGTCAGAGATAATCTAGACGTCTCTGCAAGGTCCATAAGACAAATAATTCTCTCTGATATTTTAAACACCTTTAAGGACGACATAGGATTCACCAGAAGAATAGGATTCTTATGCTTGAAAATAGAGTCTATAAATTCAGACATATACAAAATGTTGAACAACACTCAACTTTGTGAAAACAACACTTTAGAAGAGATAGGAGAAAAATACTTTAACTTAAAGGATAGGTTAGACGAAGTATGGGAGGAAATAAAATCCTCAAATCAGAATACAAACACCATGATCACCCAATCATTCATTGCCCAACGACCTAACGTAGCAAGACTACCACCCCAAACTTCCATATTTTTAGGGGCAGGAATAGCTTTAGTTACAGGTTTGGTAACTGGAGGAGTTGTAGGATCATTATTTGGAAATGATAATTCAGCCGAAATCGACCAATTAAATAAAGATATCCACAGAGTCAACAAAAAAGTGCTCTTGACGAACCAGAGAGTAGATGTATTAGCCAAAAATGTATCAAACACTATTAGAGAATTCAAGGTTCTATTGAGTAACATGCAGACGCTTAATGAAGGTACAGAACAAAGACAGATGATAGTTTGGCAATTATCTCAGCTAAAATTAGCAGCTACTAATGCTTTACTGTTATTAAAATCAACCGAAAACACCCTCACTCTATTGAGAGGTTCACTATTAAATTCTGAACTATTAGACATAAAGACTTTTCAGGAAGTACTTAAGGAAGGAAAAGCACATTTTCCTCAGTTAAGATTTCCAATTGATAAAGTATCTAGAGAAACAATAGGTGATATTATTCCATTAATTGAAATAAAAAAGGTAGGAGTAAATCATTACATTATGATCATTCCATTAGTTCATGTAAATACTTATGACACGTTTCAAATTATTCCTTTACCAATTAGACTTCAACAAAGCGAGATCATGATAGCAGATTTGGAGAATGACATTTTGTTGTATGGAAGATCCACATACATAGTGACTCAGAAGGAAAATTTAAGGACAGTAGACGAAAACTATTTATTGATAAAAATCAGCCTATATGGCAAGGAACAGAATCTTCCTGTCAAATTGAAGCTTTTAGGGAAAATACGACAGAGATAATTAAATTATGCAATTTCCGGAGGCTAGGAATATCTCACGAAATATTCTTGACCGACACTCCACAACATAGATTAATCTACACGACCGTTAGTAGGAACATAGAACTAGACTGTCCTACTGGAAAGATTAGACAACAGATAACAGGATTACACATAGTACCAAATACTTGTGACATCAAAACTGCAGGAGTAGCATGGCCTGCAAAATTAGAAAAGGAAATACAATTGGAAGACTTATTAGTAGAAAATAATCAAACTAGTGTTTTCGACATTACCTCATTACCCATTTTTGACGTAAACACAACGAATCCACTCCATAAGACCATTAAAAATCAATTAGAGAAGTTACCCATTAATGAATCATTAACTTTCACTTTTGAAGATTTTAATTTATCAACAGATGAAGTACAAATTTACTCAACGATGGCTTACGGAATAATTTTGATTATAGTAATAATTAACTCAATTTTAATAGGTGTGATATATTGGAAGAAATTCAAGAAAAGTGACGATACAACAGACAATGTAGAATTAGGACGACGATCTAAGTTCTTGGATAGATTTCAGTTCCCCAGAGATTCTTTGAACCTTAATAGTTTCAGAAGAATCCGAAATAAATTGCACAAATTTCAAGACCGAAGCAGACCAAGCTCACGACAAAGTTCCATTAGATCTAGTTTGAATGATAAAATTAGAAAGAGATCTAAATCAGTAAGAAAAGCGATTAGAAATTCTTCACTAACTAGGAAAAGGAATGACTTATCAACAGACTCTCGTAAATTTGTGAATACAGGAACTAACACTAATATTATGTATCCAAATTTGTCATCCGTTCCAACCACACCAACGGTGCAAGAAAGAAAAAATAGAATACATTTAAAGGCATACAAATAATTTTCGAAATTCGATGTTGTCTAGGAGATGTTTAAATTAGAGAGATTTTGCTATTTTATTATTTTGAATAATTAAATGAAGAAAAAAATTACGCACCACCAACATGTAAATTCCAGTTTCAATGACTAAAAAATTAAGAGGAATTTTACTTTAAGTTATAAAATCTATAAATAGTAATCCGAAATTGTAATAGCTACATATCGTTTTTATTGTTTCATAATATTAATCAATTATTTTGTGAACGTTTTCCATGAGGGCCGCTGAGTCAACACAACTTCAATCCGAGACTCACGTCTATCCACCTTGCCCTCATATCACTGACCTAAGCCGACAGTAACCGAGATGGCCAGAGACGTCAACAGTTCCCTCTCAAGGTTGGGAACCCACCACGAGACCACTGACGAGGTTGATAACCTTGTATGAGACGTTCCCATGAGACGATCGTGAGACGATTGGGCCAATACACACAGAGAAAGGATTAGTTGAATCAAATCATATTTGATTTGTTTTGACTAAATTTTATGGTTTATCTGTGCGCCTACCTACGTGGTGAGTTGCAGGTACTATTTAATATGAGTTAAATTGACGTTGGTTAAAACAACACATATGTGAGTTGATTATTTTTAATTCCCGATGGTCACAACAACTACCTGTGATAGTCAAAACTACTCGTGATGGTTGAACCAATTATATGTAATGGTTAAAACAACTACAGAACAAGGTTACATCAACTACTTGTGTATGTTTCTCCAATCACTCCTATGTGTTATATCAACTACTCGTGTAGGTAATACCAACTGCTTATGTAGGTTATACCAACTACTCGTGTAAGTTATACCAACTGCTCGTGTAGGTTATACCAACTACTCGTGTAGGTTACATTAACTACTCGTATAGGTGATATCAACTACTCATGTAGGTTATATATGAACTACTCGGTTAGGTTATATCAACTACTCGTGTTGGTTATATCAACTACTCGTATAGGTTATACCCACTGCTTGTGTAGGTTATACCAACTACTCGTGTAGGTTATACCAACTTCTCGTGTAGGTTATACCAACTACTCGTGTAGGTTACATTAAATACTCGTATAGGTGATATCAACTACTCGTGTAGGTTATATCAACTACTCGGTTAGGTTATATCAACTACTCATGTTGGTTATATCAACTACTCGTGTAGGTTATATCATCTTCTCGTGTTGGTTATATCAACTACTTGTAAACTAAGTAAATGTATATCAACTATTATAGTGTAGGTTGAAATATCGGTCTGGTTAGCAGTAGCCAGACTTTTTACAAGACTTTTTCAGTCACTATATTTACTCTATTAAATTATAATCTCGAGTTAGGTCCCGGTATCAATTAGATCAATCTAACATGTTCACATTTATTTTCTACTTTTGCTTCTGTGATATGCATACTATTTTAATTTTAAAAAATAATTGATCACCTAGACCTATCCTTGCTTTTTGAAATGTTTTCGATCCTATGAATTGATATATGGTTATCAGTTGTAAATTAATAGATTAGATTGATTAAGTAATCTCATCAGGTCAGTTTATAAATGAGTAGTTAGATGACATAAATAACTTTACGTAGTGATAAATAGGTAGGCTAGATGAATTAATTAACCAGGCTAGATTACAAAAGTTGATAAATCTTTGATATGCTGCAATTGTACTATAACTTAATGAATAATAAATTAATGATAAAGCCTTTATCTTCTAAACCATATTTTAGTGCAATTCATCTTACTCATAGGCACTGATATTGAAATATGCTAATAGAATTACCAAGGTCAAATTGAAAACGAAATATAAACATTTAAGTTTTAGATTTATTATTTAGAAGTTTAATTTGAATTCTCGTCACTTTCTTTCACGACTGTAGGTTGCAAATTCCTGAAATAAGAGATTCGTATATTAATATATATTGAATAGAAATTCACAGTATCGTTCATATACATTATCAATAACATCACCTACTCTTTTTCCTTTTGTGATGAGATAGCGACAGCTTCGATATTCTTTTCATGTCTGGAATCCCTAAAAGCATATAAAAAAGTAAGAGCTAATCATATTGCAAATACATATTTAGAAATCATCTAATATTTTCAAATACTTACTTTGACCTAGTATAATTGTTCCTGAATCATTCAAAGGAATTGAAGAGGACTCCGATAGTTGATGACGTTGATCTACTTCATCAAGATCTGAAAGTAGATTCAGAAAATATAGAAAACCATATATTAATAAAGAAATGGAAAGAATTATTAACTGAGAACTCTTTCATATAGGTAAATTATTTATATAAAATGTTAAACTAATTATAAATCTTCAGATGCAGTATAAATTTAGCTCTAATAAATGCAATGGATTTTTCTAGCTAATCCTCATAATTTTGTTCATTATACACTCATAATGTAGACTTTAATTAAATACCAAGAAAGTATAATATATCAAAAGGCTCACCTCTGGTTGGAGTTCTCCCTGCTAAATCCCTGGACGGTGTTCTCCTCCGACTACCTCCCTGGATGGAGTTCTCCCAGTCATAGAAAACTAGGGTCAAGTAGGTAAATTGCGGCACTTTAACTAACTGCGGTCTCTTATCTCAGAAACATTAATAACCATCATGACTTCAAGGCACTCGTGAAATGAATAGAACCTATCATAAATTGAGCTTAAATTATGATGTTCAACAATTTAGTATATAGCAAATCTAATTTCAGAATGATTTTGAGACTCTCTTAATAGGGTGACAATTAGAAATTAAAGAACCGAATTTGGCTGTGTAACCCTATCTATAAGTACACCAAGTAGTTTTAAAATATATAGATTATCAGACCACTTTACTTAAGATACTAGGATAAGTTTCGAAATATCGTACGGCTCCACATTTTCGGTCGCGTAAGAAAAACTATATTAAATTAACTTTTATTTTAATTAGCTATTATAGGTAGCTGTATACTATATTTCATACGTGACCGAAAATTTGAAATCGCCTGATAATTTGGAACTTACCCTATTCTGAGGACAGCGCAGTAACTGCCTAGCCTATGTAAAAGGGGTGTGGGTCATAAGCCCCCTCGGTCATGAGCCACCCTAGGTCATAAGCCCCCCCCCCCCCCGGTCAAGAGCGCCCCCGGTCATGAGCCCCCCTGTTTTTAAATCCTTATTTACCTATACTATTTAATCCTTATTCACACTTTTGTAGTTCATTACTGAATAGACATAAAATATATGTATATCGGGGGGCGTGCCGCTCCCGAACCCCCCTGCCAGATCATTAAACAATCATGAAGTGTGCAGTACAACAAACTAGCGGATACAACAAACTACATTAGTAACTCTCAGTTATTTCTATCTAAGTAATTCTTCATTTGTTTAACTAGGTAAATAAGAATTAAAAAAACAGGGAGGGGGGGCTCGTGACCGGGGGGGCTCATGACCTAGGGGGGCTCATGACCGGGGGGGCTCGTGACCGGGGGGGCTCATGACCGGGAGGGCTCTTGACCGGGGGGGGCTCTTGACCGTACCCCATGTAGAAGGTATTGACACTGAAAAAAACAACAGCTAGATAGGTATTATGCTTAAATAAGTTAACATATAATAATTTAGGAAAATTAGTTTGGATATCAGTTTACAAACTGGAAGGCAGTAATCAAAATTTATTATTATAAAAGTTATATACTGATAATCAGCTCTTCAAATAACTACCTATATAAAGCCACCAAACTATCAATCACCAATATTTTAGAATATTTAGGCAGACATTTATCAATTTATTAATGGAATTAATTAATAATCGATCGGCAGCGATAATACTATTTAATGCATATAACGCTATTGTTTGCACTTAAACTAAAATGGTATTGAGGAGCGTTCACATTCAACACATAACACACTTGAAACAAGATTTGAACTGAAAAGTGTTATACGAATAAATTAGCTTTGAGGAAAGCATAAGTTGCCACTTACTCATTTGATTGAACTCACATCTAAACTTTAAAAAAAAGTAGCACTAACTCTCATAGTAAGTTAATTTATACACCAGATACATAGGATTAACAGTCTTTGTGGGTTACATTATCACACTATGTCATAGTTGTTTTAACTCACTCCTAAACTTACAAAAAAGTAGCGCCAACTCTCATAGTAAGTTAATTCATACACTGCAGAATACACTGGATTAACAGTCTTTGTGGGTTACTATAACACACTATGTCATAGTTGATTTAACTCGCACCTAAACTCAAAACAGTAGCGTCAACTCTCATAGTAAGTTAATTCATACACCAGATACATTGAATTGACAATCTTTGTGAGTTACTTCTACACACTATGTCCTAGTTGTTTTAACATATGTTCAAACTCCCAAAATGTAACTCCAACTCTCATAGTAAGTTGATTCAATCCATAAAATGATTTGAATTAACTATGTTTGGTAACACACTCGTCATAGTTGTTTTGACTCACGTGAAAACATGAATATAGTCAAACCAACTCACGTAATAAATTGATTCAAAGCATAAATTGTTGACCCATTAAATATGAGTAAACTTTTTTCTCTGTGCACCTGGCAGACCTAGGAAAACTACTTCAAGAGAGGACAGATTCATTACACTTCAAGCTAAGAAAGATAGATTTACCACAGCAGCTGACATTGCAAATAAGGTTAAAGATAATTTAGGTGTCAATGTTTCGAGACATACAGTTTCACGAAGACTAAATGAATAACGTTTGATTGCTAGAACCCCTTCTACAAAACCTTTCATATCTAAGAAGAATCAACTAGCACGAAAGAAATTCGCTATTGATCACGTCACATGGACCGAGAATCAATGGAAATGTGTCTATTTCAGTGATGAGTCAAAGTTCAATTTGTTTGGTTCTGATGGGAGACGGTATGTGAGACGCAGTGTCACGGAAAGATATTCTCCAAAGTGCATCAGACGTAGCGTAAAGTTTGGAGGAGGAAGTGTGATGGTGTTTGGCATGATATCAGCTGCTGGTCCTGGACCTCTTGTTAGGTTACATGGGCGAATTAATGCAGCAGTTTACAAGGAAATGCTAAGGCAGCATGTTTTGCCTACTTTAAGGTCTGCTGCTAACCAGCCAGCAATATTTATGCAAGATAACGCACCGTGCCACACAGCAAAATCTATCAAGACCTTTTTTACCGAGGAGAACCTTACTGTAATGGATTGGCCGGCACAAAGCCCAGACATGAATCCAATTGAGAATGTTTGGAAGTTATTAAATGAACGAAGTAAGAATAGGAATCCAAGTAATGTCGATGAATTGTGGACTTATCTAAAAGAGGAATGGGAAAAAATATCAGTCGATGAATGCAGCACTCTAATTAACTCTTGTGGCAGGAGATGTCAAGCTGTCATTGATAGTAACGGTCTACATACAAAGTACTAATGAATGTGCAGCATTGTGTTACATTTTAAATAATTTATCCAGTTAAATTTATGATTTTGTTATCGTTCTGATGTTTATGATCACTCAAATTACAGATTTGGTTTTGTTAATTGTGTTAAAAAATGTGAATAAATTGTTTGTTCAGAAAACCAGTTTCCCATTTCATTACCCATTGAGTCTAGAATTTTTTTTGAAAATTTGGAGGTTTTATAGGCTCCATGAAGCTTGTTATGGAGGATTTTCTCTCATTAGAGCAATCGTTCTGATCTTTTTGCTCGCTACTGTAGCTTCAAGGGGTTGCTTCCTTTTTATTAGTATTTTTGTATCAAATTTTGTACCGATCATATTCTGTGAGCATTACAAAGAGCAATAAACAATACATTAATGGATTTCAATAATGCTTTTGATGCCATGTAATTATAATATTTTGTGACGACAATAAGTATAAAATGAGATTGTTTTTTTTTTTTTTGTATCAAGCAAATGATTCTTTGGACATTTGTCAACAAATCAGTGTAAGTTTATGGGGTGACCGGTATATTCCACCCGGTATATTCCACCCCGGTATATTCCACCCCGGTATATTCCACCCCAGTAAATTCCACCCCGGTATATTCCACCCCGGTATATTCCACCCTAGGTATATTCCACCCCGGTAAATTCAACCCCACTTTACGTGTTAGGTTTGTTAGTTATAAATATTAATCTTTTATATAATACTATGTAACTTGCATTTTCATTGTAGCAAATTAAGCCTTTTGCTGATCAATCACAAACTGTAAAGTATTTATTTTTCACTACACATGTAGCAGAACAGCAGAGGGAAAGGTTGTGTGAACGCTCTTTATCAGTTGAGGTATTTAGTTTTTCAATCACGAGTTGATTATATTCACTATCAATAACACAACAGCGATATTAAATATAAGATGGTGTCATAGAGTACTTCATGTTAACTTATTTTTATTTTATTTTGAATTTGGTATTTTGACTTCCGAGTAAAAGTGGTGTAAAATGGTTTTTGACCGAAGACTATTTTTTACATCGAGAGTATTTTACATGTTAATTATTTTTTAAACAAGAGGTGGAAATTATTGCACAGGGTTTTAAGACTGGGGATATTATTGCCTTATTTTACATGTAGAGATTTTGACCACGGAAGATTAGTCCTAGAACCAAAACAGCAATTTATAAGCAAAACACCTCTTCCAACTTCTGATGTAAGAGGCAAGCATATACTGAAGTTTCATGTTAAGAAGGAATTAATATTAACTTGCTCAACATGTAAACTTTTAAATAAAACTAACATATAATTTTAATTTGTGTCTTGGTCTATTAGGATAAAATTTAAATAGATTTGAGCTAGCTACCTCTAAATGTTGTCCAAATCTCTCAGGATATCGTCTGACTTGTTTCTCATAACTACTTAGTATTTAACAAATAGCCATCTAAAAATATAATCTTTGAATATTTATTTTCAACCAAATGAGCATTTTTATTGGGGTGGAATTTACCGGGGTGGAATATACCTAGGGTGGAATATACCGAGGTGGAATATACCGGCGTGGAATTTACCGGGGTGGAATATACCTAGAACCGTTTAAGGTACTGTACATTGCGGTAGGACTATTTACTCGTGCATGGACATTTCGTCCACGGACAATTCCTCCAACGGAATTTCGTCCAACGGACATTTCGTCCACGGACATTTCGCTTTCGAATTGCTTTATTTTGTATTATATTTATAATGTGTATATATTTTACTGTATATTATTGATATATATTCTGCAACATAGAAGTAGAAAACATCCTTTGTTGATGGTAATTAGAAATGTATGGTCTCTGCCTAAATTTTCATTGCAATCTTTTTCTCCTGCTGGCTGGTGTATTATGCCTGAGTGAGATTCGTGCACATTTGAGATATTTGCATAGGAGAGGCAAAGAGTTGATTGTGGGCGTGGTGTTATTGCTGCAGTATCAAGTGTGCCACGGTAGTGATAAAGTTTGAGAAGCCCTTGATTATGTTTGTATGATAAATATGTGCTATAAATGATTTACACATTGTCACAATATAATGGAGGTTTTAAATTTTGACAATAGTATATCTTTGCACTCTGCTAATGACTAACCTTTTAAAAGTTACTATCCGAATAGAAGAGGAATATGTTTATTGTTTAACCTAACTGCAAAATAATACTTTATTTAATTATAATCCATTGTTTTAAAGTACCTCCACTCTATTTTTATTTTTTTATTGATTAAAACTAATTAGGTTACTGATTATAAAATTGCAAACCATTTTTAATTTGGTTCTATATTTCTATATTATTTGTATTTCTGTTATTATTGGTGATTTTACTTCTACTCTCTGAATTTTAATCAAATAATTAAATAGAAATAGTGCGGAGTGCCTTGTCCTACAAATTCAAATCAATAACAAAGGCTTACAAAGATGATAAATGTATCATCAATGGCTACCTATACAGGTACCTAAACTTCACTATCCAGAAAAACAGTAAATACATAAAACTGTACCCAATTACCATTAAATTTACGATAGTACGTGATGTATTTCGCATCCATTTATTGTTCTTCTATTCAATCTAGTTGAAATGGTGGACAGTGACGGTTGAATGTGAATATTTCTTATATAAAAAATTACGAAGCGAATATTAAATCAATTTTTTTCAGTTAACTGTGATACGTTATATAACCTAAGCTCTGCAAATTTATACTATTTCTACAGAAATTTTAGTTATGAGGGCAAATATAGGTCACCTACTGTATTCGAAAAGTGGATGTTGACAGTATTTCGAATTAAGCGTCATTTATAACTTTCGAATAGTAAATTTATGTATCATGATCTGCATTAATTCTCACTTTTCGAGTATTATGAGTACCTGATTACTGAAACTTTTCTCTAGATAGCCACAATTATTTTTAGTATAATCTAGGTACCTCTGTTGGCAAATTTTTAAATTCTTGATAGTTTCTAACATCGCTATATTATTAGGTATACATCAAACCTTCCTTATAGAGTCCTAGTAGACAAACCTCGTATTTGGCCAAGATATTTTTGAAACTGTACTGGAAAAAAACTCGTACTAGACAAAACACTATTTATGTCACCTGCCAGTTATTATAGTGTAAATACTAAAAGGAGTAATAATTGCAATATTATATTTAAGATAAATCTCTAATTTAAATAATGAATTATATTTATTATTTGCTGTTTGGCAGAGTCTGTGCTGCAAAAAATTGAAGTGGAAAATTACAGAAAACTAGATAGAGTGAAGACTATTCTAATTTAATAAAATGATTTAATTAAAAAATATAGTCATTATAAATGAAATAAAAAAATTTATGCTGTTTTAGCACACTTGATACTGAACTAACTGCAGCAATAACGCCACGCCCACAATTAACTCTCCGCCTCTCATATGCTAATGTCTCAAATGTGCACAGATCTCACTCAGGTATAATACACCGGCAACAGTAAAATAATGAAGGTGCATACTTTTTTAATGATATACAGGCAGGCCCATTTTTTATTACACCTCAGTCTTATAAAATCTGTATTTATTGCGAGGCATGTCTCGATGTTATATCAGTACAAAAATATAAAAAACGGGAAAACGGAGACATTTTAAGTGTTGTTTATTTCACAGTAACTACAATAATTATCAATAGTTGTATTCATTGAGGTAATTAGATGCAATATTGGTGCAGAAATTCGTTTTTTTTTATAGCAGAATATTGTTAACAGCTACTGCATAAATTACATACATAATGATATGTATGTATATAATATACTACTAAATAAGAGATATAAAAGAATTAACTATATATTTGTACTTTTTAGTGTTACGTTTAATTATTTAAACGTAAAAACGTCCGTAACATTTGACTGTTGCATATTTTCAGACATATAATAAAAGCATATAATAATGATTCTTATTTACCTCTATTGTAACTACTTTAATTCTTACGTATCCACACATTTATTCTTGTTAGAACACTGTTATTTCAGTTTTAGATACCAGAACTCATTAATCAATGCAAAACATTAAACGAGGTAATTAATAACTTAAAGAAAAAGACAACCCGTGAAGCATATCCAATTTCATAACTGTTATCGATAGATAATCATTCTTTCTGTGTTCATATAAAATGTTTCGGCTTAACTCACCATTATATTATTGTATATTTACACCTGGCTATTAATTTAATAGTGAAAAATATTATGATATATAACCCATTAACACTTTAAAATACAAAACAAAGCAATTAGTGGACGAATTGTCTGTGGACGAAATGTCCGTGGACGAAATGTCCGTTGAACGAAATGTCCGTGGATGAGTTGTCAGTGGACGAAATATCCGTGGACGAAATATCCGTTGGACGAAATGTTCGTGGATGAGTTGTCAGTGGACGAAATGTCCCTGGACGAGATTTCATAGACCCCTGCAATAACAGATGGAAGAGGAAAATGATAAAGTGATAGTAAATTAAACACGTGAGCCTTTTCTTGCCAAAGATTGAAAACTTTGCAATTGAAAAGTACAATCATAGCGCTATGAAATAAATTAGAAATTTCTTCTAAAATTTACTGACAGCTCATAGATTGAGACTTTATATCATGTAAGCAAGTGGCCCAGGAATTGATTTATGTTTAATTATATTATGTTACTTTTAAATGATGTACTATATGATATTTTAATAAAAGGATTAGCATCTGCTAAGTATCTTTCATTTCATACTAATACAAAGGGGCAATTTTGGACCTACCTATATTTAAGTAATGTGTGTTGTAAGTGAAGTTTTAATATTCGTAGATATGTTATACAAAGTTATTTGTTAATTTATTTGTTCAAGTTGAACTTCTTGGTGTGTTATACAATAGAGTTATTCACTCAAGTGCATAGTGTTACACGGCCATTTATGGTCTCAGTTATTTAACATCCTTCATAATTCCCTCCTATTCTCTAAATCTCATTCCATTGATATTCCTTCAATATTCCCTCTACCTTTGGAAGTCTTATTCCATTCCGCTAGTTTGTCCATTGAACTTCAGTTCCGTGATTCTCTAGATGTTCCCTTGTGATTTATGGGATTATTCCATAAAAGTGTCAAAATATACCATTCCCTCAATATCAAGAAATGATCATCATGGAATATTTCTTGGAAATACGAATACTCTGAGAATGTTTTGGGAATATCTTTTTTTTTTGCCTGGAGACTGCCCAGTGTCCATGCAAGAATTGTTATCGATTGCAAAACAGTAAAGTCAAATATATTAAATCATGGCTTATTTAATGTTAATTTCTTCTACTTCATGTTGTTTTGTCTGCTTCTTTACAACAAGGGGTCTATGGATCAAGTTATTCACGGTATTTGTGATTTATCTGTCACCACTTTTTTTGGGGTTTGGCAGCTACTAATTGCAGTTCATTTCTCAAATATAGTGATATATAGTTTGGTGCTTCCGCTAGTTTGTCTTACTGGACTCTTCAAGATTGTATAATGACATGGGAGAGGAGGGGGGGGGGGGGGCTCAAAAAAAATGGTGACAGATAACCCTACAAGTACTTTATTCATTGCTAAGGTATAAAAATATTAATCAATTGGTTTGATTTGTAAGATATTCCTGATATTTAATATTAATATTACTAAAGGAAATACTTTAAAAAAATCTATATTTCAATTGATACCGATTTTTACGTACCAACTTTTAAATAAGTTTACATCATAATTGAATGCATCACTATCCATAATAAACAATATATTATAATACTGAAATAGAAAATAGGTTGTTTATCACGGTTCTAGGTATATTCCACCCCGGTATATTTCACCTCGGTAAATTCCACCCCGGTAAATTCCACCCCTGTGACAATGCTCATTTGGGTGACAATAAAAACTCAAAGATTTTATTTTTAGATGACCATTTGTTAAATAATTCGTACCGATGAAAAAATAACTCAGACGATATCCTGAGACATTTGGACAATATTTAGAGGTAGCTCAAGTCAATTGAAATTTTATCTTTATAAAATTACAAATATTCTTGATATAGTAGTTTATTTCAAAGTTTACGTTATGAAAAGGTTAATATTAATTCCTTTTTAACATGAAACTGTATATGTGCTCTTACAACAATGGTTGGATGAGGTATGGAAGGGGTCGACTGGCAGAGACAACCCATTGAGTGTTTTCGCTCTTTGCTAATAAGTTGGTGTTTTGGATTCTAGGACCGAATTCCCCGCGATTAAAATCTCTCAATGTAAAAGAGTTGATAATCTCCCAGTCTTAAAACCCTGTGCAATAATTCACCCTCCCCATCAAAAACTTCCTGGTTAAAAAATATGTTGCAAGACTTTGGGAGCAATCGCCGTAATTAGTCCGTTAAGGGTAACCTTGTGTGCCAAACCTGAACGCCGTAGTTACTCCGTTAAGGCAAGGTGTATTCCCAGACTGTGGTAACAGTCTTTCAATTATCTCTTACAGCAACCTATCAAGGAGAATGAAAACCATAAGAGATACCAGTTCATTAATCTTACAAACACTTAGAAGGTATACGATTATTACTAAACTAATATTAACAAAAACACAATATTATTTTACAAAAGGAATGTAATGTTTGGATTGAAATATGTATAAATATTATCAATGCAGAAAACAATTTAATCACTAAATTAAATGATGAAAATACAATACGTACTATTTTAATGAATATAAAAATATAATAAAGAAATATTGATTGGAGGGGTAACTAGCCTATTTCTTAGAACGGCCAGAGACCGCTACAATGTATAAAAAGCCTTCGGTCAAAAAACATCACTCATACAAGAAGTTAAAATACCAAATTCAAAATGAAATAAATATAACAATAAATACTACATGACATCATCTTACATTTAATATCGCTGTTGTGTTGGCGATAGGGAAGAAAATCAGATTGTGATTGAAAATCTAAATACCTCAACTGATAAATGCGTTCACACAACCTTTCTTTCTGCTGTTTTGTCACATGTGTAATGAAAAATTTACAGCTTGTGATTAGCCAGCGAATGGTTTAATTTGATACAGTGAAAATGCAAGTTACCTAGTATTACATATAACATTAATAAGTGACTAATATTAATAACTAAACGAACCTAACCCGTAACCCATTGTTGTAAGAGCACTTATGCAGTTTCATGTTAAAAAAGAATTAATATTAACTTTTTCAAAACGTAAACTTTGAAATAAAGTACCATATCAAGAATATTTTTTAATTTTATTAAGATAAAATTTCAATTGACTAGAGCTACCTCTAAATATTGTCCAAATGTCTCAGGATATTGTCTCAGTTATTTTTTCATCGGTACGAATTATTTAACAAATGACCATCTAAAAATAAAATCTTTGAGTTTTATTGTCACCAAATTTTCATTGTCACAGGGGTGGAATTTACCGGGGTGGAATATACCTAGGGTGGAATATACCGGGGTGGAATATACCGGGGTGGAATTTACCGGGGTGGAATATACCGGTCACTGTTTATCACAGGTTGGGGTGATGAGGTGGCCAGAAAGTAAACCTAAGAACAACAGCATCCGTAAACTCCTCAAAACAATTGTAGTCAAATTTTACCTCAACAATGAGGACTACTACCGAAAACTGAGGTGACTTTTCTCTTCTGGAACTGTCCCGAACATCAACATAAAAATGTATTACAATACTACGTTATAATTAGTTTCAAAATGATTTTTCGAACAAGCGTGTGTAGACTGCAGCGTAGAAGGTTAGGATTATCGCTGATTGTAACAGTGGTAGAATCGACTCAGGTTTTTATGATTTACTACAGTAACCTCTTTGGTTTATAAAAAAAAACATAATATCGTATCAAACTACACACGGACACATGCATCCAGGCAGTATTACCACATCCTGGGATCCTTCTTTTCGAGATCAAAAACCCATCCTATTGTTACGAAGATTTTGTTCTCAAATTGATGCAGAATAATTAGATTCACAGGATTGGGTATAACTTTACTAATAATTCTTCTTTTTACTTAATCATTAATTAATTTGTATTATTCGACATTGGTACTCTTTTTAACTAGCTTAAAAGTGTACTCATACTTAGTGTGACATAATGTTGCTAAATATATGTTAGAATGTACTTATATACTAAATTATTGTGTAAATGTATCGAAAGGTAAACCAGCATTAATTCGCTTCCTAATTGCAATGTTAATATATTTTAATAAAGATGAATAATAGAGGTGCCCTTTCTCCATGAATTATTCTATGCAACAAAGCATAACAAATATATAAAGATACTATCCCCCACTACCAGCAAGTGGGTCACATAACGGACTCAGAAATACCAACTGCCGTGAACTAGTGTGACGTCACGATAGTACCTGCCCCCTACAGTCAGTCTATGATAATGTGAACCACCGTCACAAGGGGTCAACTAACGGTTTGTACAGCCACGTGGTTATGTTATTTACTCACATTGTTACATGCTATTGAATTAGTAAAATAAATGTATTGCATTGCGCAAACAGTGTTACGTAAAAGGATGTCATTGTAAACAATATAAACAAAAGTTACCTTCAATCAATGTATGGAACAGGTTTTAAAAGTACATCAGCATACTATAGTCATCATTTAAATTATTACAATGTGATAATTTAACAGTTCAGTTTTGTTCTTGATGATATATTTGTCTAACTATAATTAAGTCCCTTATTGGATTACTTCTCCTCTTACAGACTACAGTATTATATATATTATACAGTATTATATAAAATTATACAGTAGTATTATACAGTAGTATTATACTTTATTATATAAAATAATTGGTTTATAATTTTAATGGTTATGGAGCTTAAATATAATGTAAGTACATTATTCATTAAAAACATTCTTCTATGTGTCAATATGTCGTACAGCTCAAATTTAATAGGGCAAGTTTCGAGTTATCGTTTGGCTCTACGTTTTCGATTATGTAAGAAAGAAATATAAAAATATTTTTATCTTATTTTAATTGGTATCATAAATACAAAATATAATATAAATTAACAATTGATTATTATATATATTTCTTTTATATGATCGGAAATGTGGAATTGTCCGATAACTCGAAACTTCCCCTACTGGGTAATAAGATTTTTCATTACGGATAGTGGTGTCAAAGAATCCTATGGCAGGTCATTGTGATGGTGTCTGTCGTGATGGGAGGGTGTCGTCACTCTGTCTGTGCTATCTTTATCAATTGATACAAATTAGGAGCATATAAGTTTGTGTCTTTAATTCGTTGAGTGGTGCCTAAAATGTGTCCATGATATTTCTGTGTGTTTTATATATAATCCCAATAAACAATTATGATATAGTTGAACATTTTGTCTTTTCTAGAGTTTCGGTCTGACTTTTGCACATTTTGCCTGACAATTACTGTGTGTAATTTTATACTTCTTTATATCTTTACTCATTACGATAAATATTTAATATGCATTTGACCTTAAAGTATGTTTTCAACTATTTAATAATTTTGGGATAAATATGTACCAACTGACGGGTCTAGGCTGATTTTCCGAAAACGAATTCGCCGAAAACAAATTCGCTGAAACAGATTCTCCGAATACGTTTTTGCCGAATCACAAATAGGCCGGAAACGGATTTGCCGAAGGATAAATTTTGTGAAAGACGAATTTGTCGAAAATCAAATTTAATGTATTAAATATTAACAACTGAATAAAAATATACTGTAAACATGAATATTCACATAAATAAATAAACACGCTAGTAATACACAATCTAAAAACAAGCCGAACGCTCAAATGAAAGAAATGCAACATGCTCCCATAGCTGACTGACTGATTCTGACTGAATAAAGCTTGAACGTCTTTGAAAAGAGGAAAGTCAAAGAATCATTTAGTGGTACAAAGATTAACAGTTGCAATGATTAACGAAGAGATAGAATAATTAAAGGATCATTTAGTGTAACTAAGGGTTATGATTTCGTCGTTTAGTTTCTTTTCTGAAACTTTTGTGTAATTTTACATTCTGTTTTAAATTTGTCTTTAGGCAAATTAGTCTTTCGGCGAATCCGTTTTCGACCAATTTGGGTTTAGGCAAATTCGTATTCGGAGAATCCAGTTCGGCGAATTAAGGTTCAGCGAATTAGTTTTCGGAAAATTTGGTTTCGGCAAATTCATTTTTGGCATATTCGCCGGATACCCCAACTGACAACAGGGTTCCAAACGTATCACCTAATCGTCGTTATAGGGCAATGTTGCCCTATTAGGACAAGAATAACAAAATAATATAATGTAAAATTGATAATTATTGTTCTACAGTCCTACTGGGACAAACCTGTCCTATGGTAAGAAAGCCTGCAGTGACTATTCTGTACCAAATAACAAAACAAACAAATTATTATTGTTCGCCCCACCCTTCATATCATTCATATAGTTTGTTGCTAATTATTTAATATATTTAACACATTGATATTGAAATTTAATTATCCTATTTTTCCCTACAGTAATTCATATTCTTTTTATTGTTTTTGTAAGATATAATTTTGCAGACAAAATTAATAATTTATTAAATCAAATATTCCTAAGTGTAATTCCTATTTCCTGTACCACTAAATTCTTTAGAATAAAAAGTTTCCTCTAATTTAAGAATGGAAAAAGAATCAACATGGAAGAAATTAAAACTGAGGGAAACCTGCAACTGCATCAGAAAAGTAAGAACAAATTCAAACCTATGGAAACTATTAAAAATATAAATATTTATAGCTTCATCTCAGCATATTTCTTCGACAAAAAATAAGATATTTCAATACTTAAAATTGATTAAATAGTATTTAATTATCAATAAGAATATATTAAATAAAAAATTGCATTCACAGCACGCTTTTAATGTTGAATTTTTAAATTGATGTAAATTTTTTAGTGGTTAGCTGATAAATTAAAATTTAAACAATAACCAACATATTTAACATTTATGTCAGTCAATTACAAGAAAAATTTATAAACTACATAACGATATTTCAATTATGACTTTTCAAGACTTTTTAAAGTCATGTATAGATATAGTATAGATATAGATACCATGTATAGATATAGATATAGTTGATTGTGGTGGCGGAGTATAACAAGAGATTATTGTTATATATATGATAATAATATGATTTAGAATAAACAATTACAATGATTATTCCATTATTTTGATTGAAATATTAAGATAATTATTTCCACGCCTGGACTTTTCCCCGCTCCTTTTTTTTAATTTAAACTCTGGAAGACAATTAGATATTGAATTCTCTTTATTTAAATTTCGAAAAAAAAAATCATTTTGACAAAAAAAATTAGTTGACATGAAATTGTATGCCAAAGACTGCCGTCGCAACTAACAAACTTTTTTCGGAAATTTGTTTTTAAATATTATTACATGGGAATTAATTGGTAACTACCAACTCCTAGAACCGATCCTGTTTTGTAGTTACTCTTCCGACAATTAGTTTTCATTGGAGATTTTTAGGGAAAATGTACGACATTATATCTACTGTAAATCGTTCGCAAAGTTTTGATTTTAGGATTGTTACACTCTTACTTATGTATTTATTTTCATAATAATGGTTACGATTGTAAGTTCTTTGAGGTATAAATATTTATTCATAATAGAAAAAAGGACACTATAAAAAAGAGGCCAATATAAAGAGTAATAAAAATCTAAAGTAGATTATTTATACTGTAGTATATTAATTGTCATATGAATAAAATACAATTAAATTTATTAGTGTTCTGGAAAAGTATAAATTTGAATGAGAAGTAAATAGATCACCATTTTTTATAATAGCTTAAAAAGAAAATAATAAATTCACGATATGTATAACTTTAGAGCTGGAGTAATGTGAATTAATCGTAGCTTCTTAGACTAAATTGTGACATTTGGCAATCCCATAGTATTGTCATAATCTTTGAAATTTGTTGTATATCTTAATTATATGCAAATTTACGAAGGCAAATTCTTAAAATCAAAACGACCAATATGCACACATACGGAAATCAAAAATTGTGTAAGTCTGTTAATAAAATGTGTCTTCTATTCATAAAGTTTTTGTTCAATCAAAATTATTCCTTAATAGCCCAAAATACTAATATATTATTCGGCGGGTGAAGTCCAGGCGGTGAGAAGTCCGGCGGAGAATAGTCCTGGCGGAGAATGGTCCTGGCGGAGAATGGTCCTAGTGCCCTTTCAAATACTAAATGAATGCAAAACAAAGTAAATGTTTTATTTACTTGTAGTTGTATATTCAATTTCATCATCCTTTATGATAGTGGTTCCACATGTTGCTCTAAATGAACCCCATAAATTGAAATCGGAAATATTAGTAAGATGTGGGGGAAATTTTTCCCAGAGCAAAATTTAGTGTTTGAAGTAAAATATGGAACTATTCCTAAAATATTTGTCCAAATGCTTTGAAAATTCATGCGAATACATATGAGCTCTATATGAATTTCAATATTGTGTGTTTTGTACTTTTTATGAAATTAAAGATTTAGATAACTGGTTTTTGCCTACCCTTATATTTTGTCCACTACTGTATTAGCTACATAGAATACACTTTTCATCAACAGTTATAACTGCTGAATATGTGTTATTTTCATTTAACCAGATTTTAAACGACTGTAATTATCTCTTATGGTTCTAGGTAAATGTTATAACCTGAGTGCACAACGAATGTTAATAAAGATCTGAACGGAGGAATGAAACGGAGCAGAGCTGTATGACTTTATTCTGCAACTACTCAGCGAGAACTGACTAGCGCCACACTTATCAACCGGTATAATACGAAACATGAAAAGCCGAAGACATGATATATATAAGCTATATATATAACATCCCCGTCTTAAGCAGAAACTATACATGAAAAATTCAAATAATAAATTGAACATTAAAATAAGTAATCATGAACATCTTAAATTAGAATAGACTGAACAATCAATATATGAATACAAAACATGATATATGTTATAATTAACATCCAAAAATTAAAATAAGATAGATTATGAGTTCTATGAGTGACGTTGGTTATATCAAACTAATCATATATGAGTGTAACCATATCCCCGTCTTAAGCAAAAAATAATATTCCTTAAGTAGTTTGAAGTAAAAATGAAATTAGTTTAATTTGATATACATGAATATTTCAATCATAGCCATAACGCTTCACAGGATTTCTAATACGTGATGACCGTCTCAGAGGGAGAACTTCAGTAGGAGGGGTAATTTGAGGTGTTTGGTTATCAAGATTTTCTTGGGGGCACTGTGTATTGGCATTGGATAAGGACAGTGGCAAAACAGAATTCTCAACTGTGAGAGAAGGTTTCGGATCAGGAAGTTCATCTGGCAATAGTTTGAAATTATGATCGGGCGGTTCTACACTTGTTTTTCTGTTTGATGGCAGAAGTTGGTGTAAATGTCTCTTCCAGGTTACCTGAAAATCATGAATTTTGACATTATACAGATTAATGCCAATTTTTCCAATTACTGTGGCTTCTAGCCATTTTCTTCCTTCTCTAAGATTTAGTGCCAGCACAGTGTCTCCAATTTCATACTGCTTAATTTCTTTGTGAATTTTAGTTTGATCATTAGCAACATATTTTGGATTAATCCTATCTTTCAATGTAATGTATTTTCGGTTGTTTAGTGCGACCGAAGGAGCTACTTCTGTTATGGAATGAGGCACAGTTCTATAATATATGAGAGACTTTGCCAGGCGAGACCTCAGTGAGCCTACAGTATTCTTTTTTAACAGTTCTTTAATTACTCTCACACTTCTTTCTGCTTGACCATTACTTGACGGAGAATATGGCGGTGGAGTTAGATGTTGAATACAATTATTGAACAGAAACTCCTTGAATTGACTTGCTGTGAAGCAACTAGCATTATCACTCACTAAGGTGTCACACAGGCCATGCCTACTAAATATAAGTCTTAATGTCTCAACCGTCTCACTCACGCTAGTGTCTTTCACAATTTCACATTCGATATATTTACTAAGGGCATCGATAACAATCAAGAATATTTTATTTTCGAAAAAGAAGTGGTCTATGTGCAAACGTGACCATGGCTTAGAAGGTCTAGGCCACTCGACAGAGCGTGATTGAGGAGGTCTGGATTTTGTGGATTTACAATTAGAACACCCATTGACGAAATCTGCAATATCTGTATCGATTCCCGGATACCATATTAGAGATCTGGCCAAGGATTTCATAGCGGAAATACCGGGATGCCCCTCATGAAGTTGCAAAAGTACGAGCTGACGTAATGATTCTGGTATAAATACTCTATCTCTGTAAAGAATACAACCCTTCATGAGTGACAACTCCCCGTTTAGTCCCTTAAATACCCCTAGCTTCTTATTTGTAAGATTTAATGGGAAACCATACTTAATGCAACGCTTCAACTCGGATAAATCACTGTCTTTAGCGGTTTGTTCTGCTATATGAGTGCAAGTAATGGGCATATCATTCAATGAATCTATAGCAAAAATTAATTCGTAAGGTTCAATTTCTCTGGTAGTTTCGGGCAATGGGAGTCGACTGAGGCAGTCACTATGAACGTTGTTTATTCCTTTACTATACTCAATTGTGTATTGAAACTGAGAAAGCCTTAGGGCCCAGCGCTGAATTCGGGATGAGCAAGTAGTTGGTACACCTTTATCGTGACTGAAAAGCTTTCGCAAAGGCATCTGATCATTACGTATTGTAAAACGTGTACCAAGTAAGAATTTTCTAAAGGTTTCACAACCAAAAATTATGCTTAAAGCTTCCCTCTCAATGTTTGAGTAGTTTTGCTCACTACTGTTCAAAGTGCGTGAAGCGCATTGGACAAGATACCAATCAGAGTATTTGTCTTTTCGTTGCATGAGTACAGAAGCAATCCCATAAGAACTTGCGTCTGCTTCAACAAGAGTTTCATACGATGAATTGTATAATCGTAAAACTCTATTTTCGACAAAGAGTTTTTTGACAAGTTGAAAACAATTTTCCTGTTCCGCCTTCCAACAGAATTTGGCATGTTTTTTCAGTAATTTATAGAGAGGAAGCATTGCATTGGCATAATTTGGAACAAAACGTCTGTACACATTGCATAGACCTAAAAAGCTCTGAACTTGCTTAAGGTTTACTGGTCTAGGAGCATCGAGAATGGCTCGTACTTTATCAGGATTCGGATGATAACCTTTATCGTCAAATATATGACCAAGGTATGTGACACTTTCAGTAAAGAATTCGCATTTCTTGTTATTAATTTTAATACCAGCATCTCTCAATGCTGTCAGCACTTTGTCCAAAGTTACTTCATGCTCATCAACAGTGGCTGTAAGAATTAGAATATCGTCCTGATAAATTACGACATTGTCGATACCGTTCAATATTTTACAAATGAAGGACTGGAATATCCCAGGAGAAGAGCTAAAACCGAAAGGCAAGAAATTGTACTGATATAACCCTTCCGATGTGTTAATTACTGTGTATTCTTTCGATTTATCATCTAATGGTAGTTGAAGAAATGCGTTCAACAAATCAACTTTTGAAAAAATCTTAGCTCCACTGACTTGGGATATGACGTCATCCAATGATGGCAAAGGATAATTTACTGGGTCTAAATGTTTATTTATGGTACCCGAAAAGTCTCCACAAATACGAATAGTATTATTACTTTTTAATACATTCACTGTTGGAGATGCATAATTGCTTTTAAAAATCTTAGTAATAGTACCTGCATCTTCCAATCGTTTCAACTCTAATTTAACTAATTCTCTAAATCTCAATGGTACAGAGCGAGCCTTTGCAAAAATTGGTCGAGTAGACGGTTTCACGTCGACAGAAACTGTCTGCCGCACACAAGACTTGAATTCATCTGATAAATAATTCTTAAATTTATCCAAAGCCGAACTTTGACCATGAGAGCATTTATTTACCCTCTTTCCTTTATTGCAAATATAAAATCCCAACTTTTTGCAAAGATCTCTCCCCATCAAATTTACATTAGAACTTACGACTAAAAATTTATGTACGACTGACCTATTGTCGAAACTTATATTTAAATTTGTTTCCCCTAAAAATTCTATTTCATTTCCGCTGTAACTTCTGGCTTTGGTCTTTGTTGGATTTACTTTTACATTGTTCATTGATTTCAAATTATTTTCGTTAATAGTAGATATGCAAGAGCCAGTGTCTATTTCAAAATTTATTGACAAATTATTAACTAAACACTTTATAGAGGAAGGTTTATCGTTAATATCAATTACAGCGGAATTTACCATAAAAAAGGCAAGGAATCCTCTTCTTGAACGCGGCAGCTTGGCTCGCTGTAGTATACGTTTGTATAGCCTTCTGAACAGTCACGTGATTCTTGTTCTCTCTTCTGATTAGAAGCGGCATCTCCATAGTGAGGCATCCGGTTGTCACGTGAGTGAACGTCTCTTCTCTGATTGGCTGCGGCATGAGCATGAAAGTGTGGTGCTCTGTCATTGGTTCCCTCTTGGTCGGAAGAGAAATGTGGTGTACTATCAGATACATAATTTGTTGTCTGTCGACACACACGAGCAAAATGACCAATCTTGTTGCACTTTTTACATTTCAAGTTGATCGCAGGGCAGTTTGAAGCAAAATGTTTTTTCACTGCACCACATCTAATACACTTATAGTTTTCATTTGAAGGAATTTTCTTTCTATCGTAGTTTCCACCAACTCTGAACACTTCTTCAGCACTGAAAATTTCCTTTCTTGTAATGTCTATTGCATCAGAAGTAAGCTGTTCTAGTAACTTCGCTCGTTGAACACTATCTTTGAAACTTTGATTTTCTGGTTCCAGCAACATTTTCGAAATTATTTCTGTGGACCTTAGTCCTGAGACGAAAGTATCACGCAACAGTCTTGATAAACAACACTGTGAATAATTGCAGTGAGAAGCTAATTCATTCAAAACTTTAGCATAAGTTTCTATTGATTCGTCATGAAGTTGCTTCCTGTTGATGAATTTAACGGAGGCACCGATGATACTCTTCTTGACTTCATACTGGCTAGTCAAATTAGCTTCCAACTCAGCTAGGGTGGCTGCAGTTAATAGCTTGGGTTTAATTCTTCTTTGAATGTCAGTTATAACATTTACTGGTAGAGCTCTAATTAATATGGCGGCTTTTTCTGCATCAGAAGTTTCATTGTTAGTCAAAGCTGATTGTTGTACTTTCAAACGCTGTAGAAACTCTGAGATCGACTCGATGTTAGGTTGGTATTGGGTGATATTAGAAGCCATCTTGTAAAACAATAGTAGGTAGGTAGGTACTGCACTTGCTAAGCTATGGAATCAAATAGTTTATAATAATTTGACACTTTTACGAAACTGAACATTTATCCTTGTCGCCACTGTTATAACCTGAGTGCACAACGAATGTTAATAAAGATCTGAACGGAGGAATGAAACGGAGCAGAGCTGTATGACTTTATTCTGCAACTACTCAGCGAGAACTGACTAGCGCCACACTTATCAACCGGTATAATACGAAACATGAAAAGCCGAAGACATGATATATATAAGCTATATATATAACAGTAAATTGCTCGAAAACAATTGCTCGAAAGACAATTGCTCGAAAACAATTGCTCGAAAAACAATTGCTCGAATGAACAATTGCTCGAAAGAACAATTGCTCGAAAGACAATTG
>CANNZV010003083.1:0-73850 GCA_947561585.1 Caprella mutica
AGTGCGGGCGTGCCAAGCATTGCGGCTGAACCAGCCAGAAACCCGCGACGGCTTAGGTCGTCTTTTATGCGTTTCACCATTGTCCAAGTCCTTCTCAGACGAAAAAATCTTCAATCGCAACATATTGCCCGAATGCCGCACTCGCAAATCAAACACTCGTTAACAAGCAAGGTAACGCCGATGTGGGTTTGATATGCAACGACAAGCGCGCTAAGGCATGTGTTAACCGGAATGTTTCCAAGAGAAAACCAATGAACCGTCGCGCTTTCCTATTGTTGTCTTCCGCCCTAGCTGCGGCTGCATGTACCTCGGGCACAGGCTCATCTACGCCCACTCTGGGGCCTGATGGGCTGCCCTTGCCCAAGGCGTATCGGATTCGTTCCGCCGAAGCAGGCCGCATTCAGTTTCGCCTGCTCGATTCGCTAAATGCACTTCGGCAGGCCGCCGGTGCAGGTGAAGTTGCGCTGAACGCGCAACTGAACGCCGCTGCTGCGACCCATGCGCGGGACATGTCACTGCAAAACCGTCCTTGGCACTTCGGTTCAGACGGGTCGTCGCCAATCGATCGGGTTCAGCGCGTCGGTTACAATGGCCGCATGGTTGGCGAGGCGATTTCCGAAACCTACGAAACCGAACTGGAAACGCTGGCCGCATGGATGGAAGATCCCTCTGTGCGCAAAATCCTTCTGGACCCAACCGCAAGCGATCTTGGTTTTTCCTGGCATCAGGAAGAAAACGCCAAGATCTGGTGGTGCCTTGTTCTGGGCGCGCCCGGACTGTCAGCCATCCCAGGCGCAAGCTAATCAACCCAACACACCATGCCCTGACAGCGGATGTTCAGCAGTCCCTAGGGTCAGCTTGAGTGCATGGCGATTGATGCGCATCCGGTCAGGGCTGCGGCGTCATCGTCGATGAGCCATATGGGCGGGGACACTTTGACGTAGGCATTCTCTCGCATCGCAGCGCTGGCGCAAAGTTTTGCGCGATCTCCTGTCAACGAACTGCGGGCCACACCCCCGGCAAGGAAAATCCCATCGGTGGGAAGGTATGCGATCTTCAGCTCTGCCAGCAACATGCCGATAATGGTTGCATAGTGGCCAAGAGCACGATCGATCTGCGCGTTCTCGGGCTTGCCAGAATTAGCAAGATGGGGCGTTACGCTTTCGACGGTCTCTCCGGTGAGCAGCGATAGAAACTTTCGCCGCCCACGCCCCGAAAACAACGCTTCCACTGTCCGAAAATCCCCCGAAAGCCCCGGCTTTAACCGGTCAAGCTGCGCCGCGATCGAAGCATAAAGCGTGACATGCCCCGCTTCGACGGCAGGACACACAGTGCGGCCACTCGTTTCTACGGCCGGGCTTACATTGAAACCGGTGCCGATCCCGACCACCAGCGCCTGACGCTGGGCGTGGCACTTTGCCGGCGTTTCTACCAGTGGGACAAGCTGGTCGGGCAAGAGTTGCAATGCCGCATAACCAAGCGCTGTCAAATCATTGATCACCCGAACATGTGCACCGCCAAAACGGTCAGACAACCCATTCCCATCAATGACCCAATCCAAGTTGGTCAGGCGACCAGAATTGCCGACAACCGGCCCCGCCATTGCAACCACCAATTCGTCAAACCGGGGCGTACCGTCTGGCAAAAATTCCGAGATAACCGCCTCGAAACTTCCAAAGCTGGCATTGCGATAGCTTTTTGTTGCTTCAAGAGAAGTACGGCCTTGGGGCACGAACGCCAGTCGAGCGTTCGTGCCTCCGATGTCTGCGACGAGCCGCATCGCCTAGTTCAGCCGCTGCCCGGAGTCCGAAGCAAAATACGAGACTTTGCCCAGATCAAAAGCCAGTTGCTGCATCTGGCCCGGCTGCGCGGAAGTCTCGGCGTGAAGCCGTGCGGTAACCTGTTTGCCGCCCAGATGCATGGTGACAAATGTATCAGCACCAGCGGGTTCAACGATATCCACCATGCACTCGGCCTGTTGTGCGTCATGGGCTGCACGGGTGTCTGGCTCGGCGATATCTTCTGGACGGACGCCGAGGATCACATCTTCGGGCAGATCGTGGTTTTTCGCATCGGTCAGTACAACCGGCGCGCCGTCTTTGCGGGCAATCTCGATCTTGGTGCCGTTACCGTTGCGGATGGCTTTTGCCGGGATCAGGTTCATCGCCGGGTTGCCCATGAAATCAGCGACAAACAGGTTGGCGGGGCGGTTATAGATCTCGGCTGGGCTGCCGATTTGCTGGATCACGCCGCCCTTCATAACGACGATCTTGGTGGCCAGCGTCATCGCTTCGATTTGATCATGGGTCACATAGACCATCGACGCGGATAGGCGTTGGTGCAGTTCCTTGATCTCGGTACGCATTTCGACGCGCAGCTTGGCGTCAAGGTTGCTGAGAGGTTCGTCAAAGAGGAACAGTTTAGGGTCACGCACCAGTGCGCGGCCCATGGCGACGCGCTGACGCTGCCCGCCCGAAAGCTGACCGGGCCGTCGGGACAAGAGCTGCTCGATCTGGAGCTGCTGCGCGACTTGTTTCAGTTTCCGGTCCTGCGTGGCCGGATCAACGCCGCGCACTTTCATGCCAAAGGTGATGTTCTTGGCAACCGTCATTGTCGGGTACAGCGCGTAGGATTGGAACACCATGGCGATGTCGCGATCCTTGGGGCTGACATCGGTCATGTCCTGACCACCGATGCTGAGGGAACCACCCGTGATCGGCTCAAGCCCGGCTATGCAATTCAACAGGGTGGACTTGCCACAACCCGAAGGGCCGACCAGCACTAGAAAATCACCGGGATCGATGGCGACGTTGATGTCCTTCAGGATCTCCGTCTGGCCGTAGTTTTTGTAAAGGTTCTTGATATCAAGAATGGGAGCCATTGGTTTATCCTTTCACTGATCCAGCGGTCAGCCCGCGGATGAAATATTTTCCGGCAACGACATAGACGAGAAGCGTGGGCAAGGCCGCGATGATCGCGGTGGCCATATCCACGTTGTATTCCTTCACGCCGGTGGTCGAGTTGACGATGTTGTTGAGCGCCACGGTTATGGGCTGGGTGCCCGCTTGGCTGAATGACACGCCAAAGAGGAAGTCGTTCCAGATCTGGGTGAACTGCCAGATGACCGAGACGACGATGATCGGCAGGCTGATTGGCAGGAAGATCGACCAGAAGATGCGGAAGAACCCGGCTCCGTCGACTTTTGCGGCTTTGGTAAGCTCTGATGGAACCGAGACATAGTAGTTGCGGAAGAACAGCGTGGTAAAGCCAAGGCCATAGATCACATGGACAAAAATCAGACCGGGAATTGTTCCCGCGATCCCCATGATTCCAAGAACCCGCGCCTATGGGCAGCAAGACCACCTGAAAGGGGATGAAGCAGCCAAACAGCATCGCCGCAAAGAACAGGTTCGACCCGCGAAAGCGCCACTGGGCGACGACATATCCGTTGAGCGCGCCGATCAGAGTCGAGGCCAACACGGCAGGCACAGCGATCAGAACCGAGTTCCAAAAGAACGGGCGCACGCCCTCGCATTGGATACCTGTGCAGGCCTTTGACCAAGCAGTGATCCAAGCGTCAAAGGTGACCTCACGGGGCAGCGAAATCAGATCGCCCGTGCGGATTTCCTCAAGGCTTTTCAGCGAGGTTGTGATCATCACGAACAGCGGCATCAGATAGTAGAGCGCGAACAGCCCAAGGATCAAATACAGCAGCCAGCGCAGTGCGATTTTGCCTGCTCGGCTTTGGCCACGGGTGGCAGACATGGGAATATCAGTCATTTTTCGCCCTCAATTCTGAGTAGAGATAGGGAACGACGATGGTGAAGACGACGGCCATCATGATCATCGCGGAACTGGCCGCCTGACCGATGTCACCGCGTGAAAACGCCATGGCATACATGTAGGTCGCAGGCAGGTCCGAGGCGAAGCCGGGGCCCCCACCGGTTAGTGCGATAACAAGGTCGAAGCTTTTGATCGCCAGATGCGACAGCACGATAAAGGCCGAAAGGAAGATCGGCGCCATCGAGGGAATGATGATGGCGGTGTAGACGCGCCATGTGGGGATGCCGTCAATCTGGGCTGCGCGAATGATTTCGGTGTCCACCGACCGCAATCCGGCCAGAAACAACGCCATAACAAAGCCCGAGCTTTGCCAGATCGCTGCGATGACAATTGTGTAGATCGCCATGTCGGGATTAACGAGCCAGTCAAAGGTAAAGGTCTCGAATCCCCAGCCTCGGACCGTCGCTTCGATACCCAAACCGGGGTTGAGTATCCATTTCCACGCGGTCCCGGTGACGATCATCGAAAGCGCCATAGGGTACAGATAGATCGTGCGGATCGCGCCTTCGGTACGGATGTTCTGATCCAGAAGGATCGCCAGAAGCAGGCCCAAAACCATCGAAATGATGATGAAGAGAGTTCCGAAAATGAAAAGATTGTTCATTGCCACATCCCAACGTGGCGCGGCGAACAGTCGGTCGTACTGGATAAACCCGTGTATTTCGTACTTGGGAAGCAGTTTGGACCGTGTCAGCGATACCCAAGCCGTCCAAGCGATGAAGCCATAGACGAAGATAAGGACCGCGATGAAAGATGGTGCAAGAACGAATTTTGGCAGGTGATTTTCAAGCCACTTTGTCATGGGAAGCTCCGGGTATAGCTGCCCGCACCCAATAGAGGCGGGCGCAGGCAGCGTTTGGTGACGGATCAGAGGCTGTTTGCGATGGCCGTGGCCAACTGTTTGACCGCTTCTTCCGACGACATGTCAGAGTTGAAGTGCGAAGTCACAACGTCGGTGATCGCACCCGACTGAGCGCCGCGCAGGGCCATGCCGTGAGCATAGCTTGGCAACAACGAGCCACCTTCCGAACTGGCCGCCATATCTTCGGCCGACAGATGGGCGCAGCTGTCAAACTCGTCCAGAGCCACGTCAACACGCGCAGGGATCGACCCTTTGTTCAGGTTGAACACTTTCTGAAAGCTTTGACCGACGATCAGCTTTGCCAACAAGGCTTGGCCGGACTGGTTGTCTTCGCCGTCCACGTCAAACATGGCAAAGCTGTCAACGTTGTAAAGGAAGCCTTCGCCGGGAACCGAAGCGCACAGGAAGTCTTCGCCCGGTGTCTTGCCCGCTGCAAGGAATTCGCCCTTGGCCCAGTCACCCATGATTTGAAAGGCAGCTTCGCCATTCATGACCATAGCCGTAGCCAGATTCCAGTCGCGGCCGGGGAAGTTTGGATCGACAAACCCGCGCATGGTGCGCATCTGGTCGAAGACAGCGATCATTTCGGGCGAAGTCAGGGTTGCTTCGTCCAGTTCGACAAACGCCTTGCGGAATCCGTCTGCGCCAAGGATGCCTAGGGCAACCGCTTCAAAAACTGTGGCGTCCTGCCAGGATTGGCCACCGTGTGCCAAGGGGATGATGCCAGCGGCCTGAAGTGTCTCTGCTGCGGCGTTGAACTCGTCCCATGTGGTGGGCATGGCGATGCCATTGGCTTCGAGAACATCGGCGTTGGCCCAGATCCAGTCCACACGGTGAACATTGACCGGCGCGGCACACCAAGTGCCTTCGCACTTCATGTGCGCAGCGATCGATGCCGGAAGCACATCAGCCCAACCTTCGGCTTCGGCCACAGACGAAATGTCGGCCAGCACACCTTCTTCGTACCATTCCTGAATGGCCGGGCCTTTCAACTGAACGGCTGTCGGCGCATTGCCAGACAGAACACGGGCACGCAGGGCGCTCATGGCGGCGTCACCACCACCACCGGCAACCGGCATGTCGGTCCATGTCCCGCCGTTGTCAGCAAATTCCTGCTGGAGAACGGCAACGGATTTCGCTTCACCGCCGGATGTCCACCAATGCAGAACTTCTGCCTGAGGTTCGGCAACAACGACACTGGCCGAGATAAGAGCGGCTGCTGAGACAGCGCCAAAGACGGATTTCTTCATTCAAGGTTCCTCCCAAAAAGAATTCAGAACGGGTCGTGCATTGACCCTGCTGTTCTAGTGGCTCTGTTATTGAACCAGCGGGTTGCAGCTATGCAATTGGTGCAAGTCAGCTATCCGGGAGGTTGGATCAGAAAATCACCCGATCTGTTACGAGGTGTTACGTGAACGTTGATTCTGTTGCACTCTGTTACATAGGAACATGCGAAAGGTCTTTGCGGAACCCATGCCGCGCGAGGGAGGATTCGAGTGCCAATTCCACGACTTCTTGTTGTCGATGACGATGCCGAACTTCGGCAGATGTTGACCCAGTTTCTTCAGCAGAACGGGTGTTTCGCACTGCCAGCCGCCAATGAAAGCGACATTCGCAAGCATCTCAACGCAGGCCGGGTCGATCTGGTTTTGCTGGACGTCATGTTGGGTGATGAAAACGGTGTCGAAATCTGTGCGCGCCTGCGCGATGAACAATCGGTGCCCATAATCATGATCTCTGCCCTGTCCACTGACAGCGACAGAATGGCAGGCTATGCCGTCGGCGCGGACGACTACATCGCCAAACCTTTTAACACCGACCTTCTTCTTGCACGCATTCGCGCAGTTCTGGCGCGGGCACGTCGAACATCCTCGCTGGCCCACCGCCGCCAGAAGGCGACCTTTCATTTCGCTGGTTGGGTGTACAACTCCAAACGCGACGAAGTGCTGTCCCCCGAAGGGTATCAGGTTTCGCTATCACGGCGCGAAACCACCTTGCTACAAGCGCTTTTGGCCAATCCACACATTCCGCTCACCCGGCAAGAGATAGCGGCAGCCCTTGATGTGACAGGTGAGGCGGAAACGGCCTCTGACGCCGAGGGCCGCGCGATTGACGTTCTGGTGGGAAGATTGCGCGCCAAGATCGAAAAGGATCCCAAAGCCCCCAACATGCTCAGAACCGAGCGCGGTGTCGGCTATGTCTTCACTGTCGACGTCACGACCGAGGATACATGATGAACGGCTTCCGAAGCCTTCGGGTTGGCGGGGTCATCTTGGTGATCTGTGCTTTTCTGCTTGGGCTTGTCGCGTCCGGCATGTGGTTTCAGTCCAATGCCCGGTGGTCCGCCTATCTGGACAACGCGAAATTCTCTGGTGCGATCCTGTATGATAGCCTGCTGTCAGGTGGGAAACCTCCCGTCGGTGTCGACATCACACAGCTCAACGCCAAGAACCAAGGCTTTGCAGATCAGGGCAAGTTTGAAAGCCTGTCCGATGTCCCCCAACCCGCGCTTGTGACGAATATCTCGATCCGATCCAATCAATCCGCAGAACGATCTTCCAAGCCGTTAACGCTTGCCATTCTTTCCGACGATCTTCGCTACCCACTGGCAGATTTGTCATCACGCGCAGATCAGACCCCGGCAGAAACGATGGGCGCCCTTACCAAGTTGCTTGCCACATATTGCAGCAACCCCGTTTTGATCGCCAAGCCAGGTGGTGCCCCCTGGGTTAGAATAGAAGGCAAAACCGTTTGGAATTGCGCCGCGGCGCCGACCGATCTGAGGCTGCCAGCAGCGGGGCTGGCGTTGATTTCCATCGGCATTCTGATCACGCTTGTTCTGAACAGCTCGGCGCAGTTCACTGGATTCGCACAAATGCTGCGCAACAGAAACCAGATTGGCGGGCCGGAATCCTACAAGGCCGACGGCCTTCACGAGCTGCGAGAGATTGTTGAATCGGTGAACGCCTATCTTGCTGTCGAGCGCGATAGACTTGCCGCTCGTGTCGCTGTCCTGTCTGGGGTCAGCCACGATCTGGGAACCCCCGCCACCCGTTTGAAGCTTCGAACGGCGCTTATCACCGATAGTGAATTGCGTGGCAAACTGGATTCCGACATCGAAAGCATGACCGGCATAATCGAAAGCGTCCTGACCTACACACGGGCCGAACTTGACGCCGAAGCCCCGCGCCAGCTTTCGCTGACGTCCTTGGTTGAGTCGATTGTGGCCGACTATCAGGATGTCGGCAGCCCGGTTGAGTTTTGTGGGGCCGAAAAGGTCCCGGTCCTTGGTGGGCAGTCGCTGTTCATGTCACGGCGGGGGACGGGGTCCTTGCCCGATGATGACAAAGTGATTGTCACGGCGCGACCCGTGACCCTGACGCGCGCCGTTTCCAACCTTATCGACAACGCGCTGAAATACGGTCGCCGCGCCAAGGTTGGCCTTGAAAAGGATGCCGACAAAGCGGTGATTACCGTCGAAGACGAAGGCACCAATGTCACCGTTCAGGATGTTGAGAAACTGTTGGCGCCCTACAAACGTGGCAGCAATACGAAAATGGTCGGAGGGTATGGTTTGGGACTGACCATCGTTTCAACAATTGCCAATTTGCATGGGGGCACTCTGACGTTTGAACCCGGCGCGAAAGGACTGATGGCCAAGATCACCATTCTTCGGCAATAGCTTATGGCGTCGATTAGATAGCTTATGGCGTCGATTAGATGGCGCACGTCCTACGTCAGTTGAAAACACAGAGAACGAAACGCCCACATTGCAACGCCCGGCCTTTGACCCAAGCCATTCAGCGGACAGAGCGTAAATCTGCCGCGATTGCGGCAATGTCCACTATGCGGACTTTGCCGACTTTGGGTTTTGTGCCTTCGCTAACGCAGCATCCCTTTGTATGCGCAGCAAGTTGATCGCAGCGTTGCGGCTCGTGTGACCAAACCGGACGTTCACGAGTGTCGATTTAGCCAGAAAAAAACGGTACCTTTGTCGCAGTATGTTCGACCAGCGAGAAGCTGACAAAATGTCCATTGGTATTGTTCAATGCACTACGCAAGCGAACGACAACCTTGACGTGACCTCCGATGTGATCAAGCATGAGCGCAAGACCGAGGAACCGTATGCGCTCCGAATTTATTCTAGCGGAGTCTAGTGTATTTTGGGCCAACCTTAAGGATTAAAAATTGACACAGCCAGATCTGGGGTTTTCGATAGATTTTTCGAGTAGTTATCGAGACGAAACACAGCAAGATATTGCAGCCATCATTGATATTGCTGTGGACGAATTACCGAAACTCGTTCCGGGCGCTAGCGTAAACAGCGTCGAACGCAAAACTGACGGCATCATGGGATTAGAATGGCTACCAGCTTTGGAAATCTTGGTTAGTGCTCCGGCGCTGCTGATTCTTCTTCGCGAAGTCGGCCGAATAATTTTGGAGAAGCTAGGCACAAAGAGCACAATTGTCATTGTAAAGAAAAAGCCCGATGGGACAGAAGATAGTATCTCTATTGATACAAACGAGCTGGACGGTAAAGAAACCGTCGCAGCTCTAAACGCGATGCTTTCTTCGGACTGATAGTTTTAATGAATGATCAGATGATCGCATTTGTGTTTGGTGTTTCCAAATTCAAAAAGAGCAGAAGTGGCCCGGCAAGAGATATAGCTGAGATACCACGAGCCAGCGATAACGTTGCGGCATTAACACAGCTTCTGTCAGACCCGGCGGTGTGGGGCGCACACGTCGTCGCGCCTAAGGACCCCACATCAAGCGAAATTTTGACTACGCTTGAATCCTATGAACGACGGCGAACCGAAAAACGCTTTCGTTACGCCATGTTGTACATCTGTTCGCATGGAAAACCGGTACGAGGAAATCTGCACATCTACGGCAGCGACACAGAAGGCGATTTTGAAGATTCCACTTCTTTGGAGTATCAAAAGATCAGAGATGCGTTCCTAAAAATTCCAACAGAACGCCGAATTGTTGTCATTGACTCTTGTTACAGTGGCCTAGCTACGACGCTTAGCACAGAAGCCAGATCATACTCTGAGGCTATTCTTGGTGAAACCATCGACGCGGCAAGCCGAAGGACAAGCGCAGGCCACACCCAAAATGATATCCGGAAAACCGGAGATTTCGTTATTTTGTCATCTAACAGCGGTCAGCCTTCTGACGATGAAAACCGCAGTGGTACATTCACAGCGTTCACCGGAGCACTCGTTGACGTTTTAAGGGCGGGTGACCCTGCTAAACCTTCGCTCAAACTTACACTTGATGACTTGGCTGAAGGGGCTAGAAACATTCTCCTTCAAGATGGTCATCCAGAGCCTGTTTGGAAAGGAACCAATGGATTCGAGAAACTGCCTCTTTTTGGCAATTTGGCACCTGAAAAAAATGAAAAAGACAACGAGGCGCGGTCTGAAGCAGATCGAGAGCCCAACAAGAACTCTGGTACAAATGATGAGAAAGAAGACTGGCTAAACCGTCTCTTTGAGACCGGTGTGTTCGCTCGCAACGTTTTTCTTCTTTCTGCCTTGGTGTCAACAATCGCGACCTACTCCGGTCTCTTGACCTTTGTCGGCGTGGATTTCTTTGCAGGCACAGATTCATTTGGCGACGTTATTTGGGCGGTAGTCCTACTGGTTTTCGTGCTGGGCCTGACCACGACTATGATGCTCATCGTTAATCGACTTGCAAAGCATAGGCGAAGCTTGTCAATAGTTGGACTACTGGTCGCCTATTCTATTACTGTGTCATTCTCAGTTAGCTTTGGTTACGCGTTCTATTGGCGAGTTCTGTCTGCTCAAATTGCATCTGACTTTGCGCTGAAAGACGCTGCGGACTCTCTGGAGAGTAGCGTTCGGGTATTTGAAACTGAGATCATATCCTTCAAGGATGGTCTGGACTCAGTGCGTCTGTTCTCGAATTCGCGCATGCGCCAAGAAGCTGACAGCGGGGGATCGTGTGACGGTGACAACTCGCCTCCCGGTTTCGGCCCTAAAGCACGTGAGAGAGAGCGTCATACACAGCGCGTTCAGATTTTGGCTGATGCTATCGAGCAGGACTGGGTGTTACCAACTGTCGAAGAGACCGCTAGTATTATCGGCGAATTTGACGGGTTTCGTGTGTCGGCGGGAAACCGCACCTCGGAAATCGCATTCAATGAAATATCTCAACTGGAAAACAAGCTTGGTGAATTTGTGAACAGGCAAAACAGCATTTTGGCGACACGGAAGCAGACTTATGCTGCCGAAGTGGCTTCAGCATCAGACCAACTTCGTAACAACGACATATGCAGGGACGTCGAACTAGCAGATCGAATTGGCGCGGCAGGAAAGGCACTTCTCGGAATAAACTCGCTTCGTATTCCCGCCATAGACATTCCTCGTGGGTCAGAGGCAGTAAGCAGCGCCTTAGAACACTTTTGGTCGACTGCTATGAGCCTCTTACCTTGGGGATACGAAGCTACCCGCCCTTTTCGATTTCATGACTTCATCGCTCTCATGGTCGCCGTGATGGTTGATCTTGGCCTGCTGGTTTCTGGCTGGACTTTTTCCTCCAACGGGCCGAAACAACGGAGAGATTGACGAATTAAAGCTGTAAGGAAGGAACGCTATGTCCGTAGTGTACGGATTTGTGGATTGATGATCGGCATGCAGAATGTGAATGGCGGTTTTTCGTGTCGTATAACAGCATCTAGACCAATGCATGCGCAGCAGTTTTTGAGTTGCGAGCGCATGCAACATGATACCGCAGTGAGCGGGTTGGGCTCAAAACCGACGTTCGAAGTCGATGTGGCTGACCATCTGTTCCTGAAACACCAACTGCACAGCCCCGGCCAATACGCCGGGGCTTTTGGTGTCAAATCCAGTTCTGTCCCATTGGGAACAGAACCACCTCAGACGAAGCGGTTGACGTAGTTTTCCAACCGTTCCTGACGACCCGAACGCGGCTGTGGGTTGATCCCGTCGCGCAGCACGCGGTCCTGAATGGCGCCAAGGTCGCTGTTCAGCATCGCCTGCGCATCGGGTGTGCCCCATCCTGCGTACCGGTCGGACAGGAAATCCTCTAGCCCGCCATCCTCTAGCATCGCCGCTGCCGCCTTGAGACCGCGCGCGCAGATGTCCATCCCGCCGACGTGGCCTGCAATCAGGTCTTCGGCATCCAACGACTGGCGCCGCAATTTGGCGTCAAAGTTGGTGCCGCCGGTATCAAACCCGCCCGCCTTGAGAATGTGGTAGTAGGCCAGCGCCACTTCGGGCGTGTTGTTGGGAAACTGATCCGTGTCCCAGCCGGACTGATAGTCATTGCGGTTCATGTCAATCGACCCAAGCATCCCTTCGGCCACCGCCACGGCAATTTCGTGTTCAAACGAATGCCCCGCCAGAATTGCGTGCCCCTGTTCGAGGTTCAGCTTGACCTCATCCTCCAGCCCGTATTTGCGCAAGAACCCGATGCAGGTGGCGGCGTCATAGTCATACTGATGTTTGGACGGTTCCTGGGGTTTTGGTTCGACAAGGATCGCGCCCTTGAAGCCAATCTTGTGTTTGTAGTCCACAACCATGCTCAGGAACCGGCCCATGTGGTCCAGTTCCTGCCCCAGATCGGTGTTCAACAGGGTTTCATAACCTTCGCGCCCGCCCCACAGCACATAGTTCTGGCCGCCCAGTTTGTGCGTGGCATCCATGCAGCCTTTGACCGTCGCGGCGGCAAAGGCAAAAACGTCCGGGTCAGGGTTGGTCGAAGCGCCGCCCATCCAGCGGCGGTGGCTGAACATATTCGCGGTGCCCCACAGCAGCTTTGTCCGCGATGTTTCCATCTTGGTACCAATATAGTCGGTGATCTCTTCAAGCGTGCTGAGGTTGTCTGCAAAATTGCCCTGTTCCGGGCGGATGTCCGCATCGTGCCAGCAGAAAAACGGCATGTTCAACAGATCGAACATCTCGAACGCCACATCGGCCTTCAGCTTGGCCCGGCCCATGTCATCCTGTGGATGCCATGGGCGTTCAAAGGTCTGACCACCAAATGGATCACCACCTTCCCACGCAAGGGAATGCCACCACGCACAGGCAAAGCGCAGATGGTCTTCCATCCGCTTGCCCATGACGATTTCATCGGGGTTGTAGTGCTGAAATGCCAGCGGGTTGGTGCTGTCTGGCCCCTCAAAACGAGCTGGCGTGATACCGTCGAAAAATCCGGTTGTCATGGCTTCCTCCCAAAAGCGCGGGCATGGACCCAATTGGGTCCAAGCGATGCAGCGGAAGAAAGCCCAACGCGGATTTCCTGTCAAACAAGAAGCGTTAGCGCCATCAACGATGGTTACTTAGAAGCCGCTTCTAGCGCGTCGATGCGGGCCTTGAGCGCTTCGTTTTCTTCGCGCGCTTTCTGGGCCATGGCGCGTACAGCATCGAATTCTTCGCGTGTGACAAAGTCGCGATCAGCCAGCCAGCGGTCCATCATGGACTTCATGGCGTTTTCCGCCTCGGACCGCGCGCCTTGGGCCACGCCCATGGCGTTGGTCATCAGTTGCGAAATGTCTTCGAATACCTTGTTACGGGTCTGCATGGATTTCTCCGGGTTATGCGTTTGAACTCTATATGGGGTGCCACGTCCCCACACTCAAGGTTGACTTCCCCTGCCAAGCAGAGGCAACAGGACGCATGCGCGCCGTTATCCCGTTTCCCAACCTGTCCCCCGAGATATTCTCTGTCAGTCTGTTTGGCATGGAATTTGCCCTGCGCTGGTATGCGCTGGCCTATATTGCGGGCATTCTTATTGCGTGGCGCATTGGTGTCATGCTGGCCCGACGGGCAACGTTATGGCCCGGCGATGCGTCTCCTTTGACTGCCGAACAGATCGACGATCTTCTGACGTCCATCATTCTGGGGATCATTGTTGGCGGGCGTCTGGGCTATGTGCTGTTTTATCAGCCCGCCTACTATCTGGCGAACCCGCTGGAAATCCCGATGATCTGGACCGGCGGCATGTCGTTCCATGGCGGGTTGCTGGGGGTTATGGCGGCAGTGCTGCTGTTCTGGCGCAAAGAACGGTTTGCTTTGCTGTCGGTCGCCGATCTGGTGGCGGTGTCCGTGCCGCCGGGGCTATTGCTGGGACGTTTGGCCAATTTCATCAATGCCGAACTGTGGGGCCGTGCAACCGATGTCCCGTGGGGCGTGGTGTTTCCCGGAGTCGCAGCGCAGGACTGCGGGCAGGCTATTGGCGAATTGTGTGCACGCCATCCATCGCAACTGTATGAGGCCGGGCTTGAAGGGCTGGTGTTGTTTGTTGTGCTGCTGTGGTTCGTCGCACGCGGTGCGCTGAAACGGCCCGGCACCTGCTTTGGCGTGTTCTTTATGGGTTACGGGCTGGCCCGCTTTTTCATCGAGTTTTTCCGTCAACCCGACGCGCAATTCGTAACCGAAGGCAATCCTCTGGGGCTTGCCCTGCATGTAGGTGGCTTTGGCCTGACAATGGGGCAGATCCTGACCTTACCCATGATCGCACTTGGCCTGTGGCTGATTGCGCGGGCCAAACGGGCATGACCGCACTGGCGGATATCCTGAAGGCGCAAATATCCGCCACGGGGCCAATCACGCTGGCCGACTATATGAGCGTCTGCCTTGGGCATCCGCAGCACGGCTATTACACCACGCGCGATCCACTGGGCGTCGCCGGGGATTTCACCACGGCGCCGGAGGTTTCTCAGATGTTCGGTGAATTGCTGGGCCTGTCGTTGGCGCAGTGCTGGCTGGATCAGGGCGCGCCCGCACCCATCGCTCTGGCCGAGCTTGGACCGGGGCGTGGCACGTTGATGGCCGATATCCTGCGTGCAACGCGTGGCGTTCCGGGGTTTCACGCAGCCTTGTCGGTGCATCTGGTTGAAACCAGCCCAGCCCTGCGCGCCGTTCAGGCGCAGACGGTGACTGATGCGACCCCGATCTGGCACGACACAATCGACACGCTGCCCGACACGCCGCTGTTTCTGGTGGCCAACGAATTCTTTGACGCGCTGCCGATCCGCCAGTTTCAGCGCGACGGCGACGGCTGGCGTGAACGGATGGTGGGACTTCAGGATGGCGCGCTGACCTTTGGACTAAGCGAAGCGGCTCAACAAGCCGCCCTTGCGCACCGGATTGACGACACCCGCGATGGCGATCTGGTGGAAACCTGTGCCCCCGCTCAGGCCATCAGCGCCACGATTGGCGCGCGAATCGCAGCGCAGGGTGGCGCGGCGCTGATCGTCGACTATGGCGATTGGCGATCACTGGGCGACACGTTTCAGGCACTGCAGGCCCATGCGCCCACCGATCCCCTGCTGGCACCCGGCGCGGCAGACCTGACCGCGCATGTCGATTTCGAAGCTGTCGCGCAGGCCGCACACCCCGCCCAACACACCCGACTGGCCACGCAGGGCGTGTTTCTGGAACGGCTTGGCATCACCGCACGGGCACAGGCTTTGGCCACAAAACTCAGCGGCCCTGCGCTTGAACAGCATATCGCTGCACATCGACGGTTGACGCACCCCTCGGAAATGGGTTCGGTATTCAAAGTGCTGGGGCTGTTCCCGGCTGATGCTGCTCCGCCCCCTGGTCTTGAGACATGACGCTCGACATAATTACATCCGACGCTTTGACACCCTTTCGACACGGGTTCTTTACCCGTCGCGGAGGCGCATCTTCTGGCGTGTTCAAGGGCCTGAACTGCGGCACGGGGTCATCTGACCAATCGGACATCGTCGCAATCAACAGGGCGCGGGTGGCAGACGCGATCGAGGTGGACACCGGTAATCTTGTCACCGTGCATCAGGTCCACTCTGCGGATGTGGTCACCGTAACAGATGCCCAAGACGACACGCGCCCAAAAGCCGATGCCATGGTCACCGCAACACCCGGCGTGGCACTGGGCATTTTGACGGCGGACTGTCAGCCCGTACTGTTTGCCGATCCTGACGCACAGGTCGTGGGCGGTGCCCATGCCGGATGGCGCGGTGCCGTTGATGGCGTGCTGGAAGCCACCGTGGACGCGATGATCACACTTGGCGCCAAACGCGAAAACATCCGCGCCGTGATCGGCCCATGCATCAGCCAGCGCGCCTACGAAGTTGGCCCCGAGTTCTTTGAGGACTTCATGCTGTCTGACCCCGCCAATGCCCGTTTCTTTGCAGGCGGTGCCGGGGATCGGTTGCATTTCGATCTGCCCGCCTTTGGCCTGCATCGGCTGCGCGAAGCAGGCGTACAGGCCGAATGGACCCGGCATTGCACGTATTCTGATGCCGACCGGTTTTATTCGTATCGCCGCACAACCCATGCAAAAGAAGCGGACTATGGTCGGCTGATCTCGGTCATACGACTGTAAGGCGCTGCGCCTGCCGGGCACCGCTTGGCACGTGTCGACCTCAAACGCTCCTCCGCAACAATTCCGCGATAACGCCCCATGTGCGCCGCATTTTGTCTCCAGATTGGCAACAGTTGCAAAGACAATAGCCCAACGAGGCAAGGAGCAGTTCAATGAAATCCCAGCGTCGCTTTATCAAATCGATCGTGGCCACCGCTCAAAGCACCGATGTCCAGATGCCTTGGGAACGTGGGGCGCGTCGCGCAAGTTTTATTGCCAAACGCCGCGAAACTGCAAAACCGCAGCCCGTTTTGCGCCGCGCCTGACACACCACACACGGGCCGTCCCGGCCCGAACCCTCATTTACACATGATTCCCTCATGTCGATTCGGCCTTGCCACGGTGAAATGTGGCAAGGCCGTTCGTGTACTTTGAACAATTCCTTAATTTCACATCTATTATCGCGCGGTTCGATGCCTCAGCCGGGTCAATTTTGACGTATCGGGAAAATTGGGGCCTATTCGTGTTCAACGAACGCACACAAATCAGACTTAACCAGTCCTTTCGTCGTTGTTGGTGGGGGCCAACACGGATGTGACCAACCTGAAAAGGTGATCACATGGCCAACCTACGGCACGACATTTCCCAAGCGGATCGCACGCTTTCTCTTCAGGTCCCGCGACAGCAGGGCCTCTCTCCGGACGGACAACCTCGGCGCACCATTTCTCTCATGCGCAAATACGAGGTTGCCGCTTTGCTCCCGGATCTCACAGTGACGTTTAACCAGCACGTGGCCCCGGCCACGCCTCTGTTCGAGGAAACCGCCACGGCATTTGCCCGAGGCACTTTGATCCAGACTGTTCGCGGCCCTGTCGCCGTCGAAGATCTGGTTCCCGGCGACTACATCGAAACGGCCATAGGGTCTGAGCCGATCTTGTGGATCGGATCAACAACCTATGTGCCGGGACGGTCTGACGACGGCACGTCGCTACAACACCTGACCCGGATCACGTCAGACGGATTTGGTATTGGGCGGCCCGCTCTGGATCTGCTTGTCGGACCAGCAGCGCGCATGGTTGTGCGCCACGATAAGCTACAGACGTTGTTGGGGCAGGGTTCTGTTCTGGCTCCGGTATCGGATTACGCAGACGGCGACCGGTTCCTGCAAATCACCCCGGCGGGACCCGTTCAACTGTATCACTTGATGGTGTCCCGACACACAACCATTTCGGTCGGTGGTATTGATCTGGAAACGTATCATCCGGGCAAATCTGTGGGTCAGAACCTTGGACAGAACATGCGCGCGTTGTTCCTGTCGATGTTCCCGCACATTGAACAGCTCGAAGATTTTGGCCACGTTGCCATGACCCGGACCAGCCGCGAAGTCATCGATAGTTTGATAGACACCTGACTTTATCGGCAAATGTCGGATCGCTGCCTCGGTCCGATATGCGCGCGCGGGCTTGTGTCCGCGCGCTTTTGCTTTTCAAAGGCTGAAAGAACTGTTCGCCATCTCAGTCCTTCTGATGCGCACCGGACTGACGCTCTGCCCAATCAAAAGTCCAGCCGTCAATATCGCGCACAGTGATCGCCCCGCTGAACACGGTCCCTGCAATGATCGCCCACAAAACAGCCGCCACGGCGGTTGTGATCCAGGCCTTGCGTTTGAGGTTATGCTCATGCGGGCTGCCGGCGTGTGTTCCGGGTACGATTTCGCCAACATCGCCTTGGGTCTTCAGACGGATCGGAATCACCACAAGGAACGTCAGAAACCAAAGCACGGCATACAGCACGATTGCCGATGTGACGCCCATCGATCAGACCTGCTCAAGCTCTGTCAGCGTGCCGTTCATATCCTTGGGATGCAGGAACAGAACCGGTTTGCCATGCGCGCCGATTTTCGGTTCGCCGTTGCCCAGCACGCGCAGACCGCTTGCCTTCAGGTGATCACGGGCTGCAATGATGTCTTCGACCTCATAACAGACGTGGTGAATTCCGCCGGATGGGTTTTTGTCGAGAAACCCCTGAATGGGTGAATTTTCGCCCAGCGGATAAAGCAGTTCGATCTTGGTGTTGGGCAGCTCAATAAACACCACGGTCACGCCGTGATCGGGTTCATCTTGCGGCGCGCCCACTTTGGCGCCCAGAGCGGTGCGGTATTGGTCAGCGGCGGCCTCAAGGTCGGGCACGGCAATGGCAACGTGGTTCAGACGTCCGATCATGGCGGTCTCCTTTTGCTTTGTTTGATTGGGTTATGGAGGCGCGACAGGCGCGGGGCAAGGAGGTGCGGCACTTGGCGTCAGGTTTCACGGTTTCTTTAACCCTGTGTTAGCCCAATGCGCGCACTCTGATCCCACAGCCAGAGGAGCCCAGAATGGACACCACCGATCTATTTCTAGACAATCCACGCCTTCGGGCGGCGCGCCCGTTGCTGGGGCTGACCGTCCTTGTTGTGGATGACAGCCGCTTTGCCTGTGATGCCGTACGCCTGCTGTGTCTGCATTCCGGCGCCAGGATGCGTCGGGCTGATTGCATCCACTCGGCGCGACGGCATTTGCAGGTATATCGACCCAGCGCTATTCTTATTGATATCGGCCTACCAGACGGCAGTGGCCTGCAACTGATCGAAGACCTGAATGCGGTCAGCCCACGGATCGAAGCTATCCTTGCCACCAGCGGCAATGACGGGGCCAAGGCCGATGCGCTGGCGGCGGGTGCCGATGGATTTCTGGCCAAGCCGCTTGACTCAATTGCGCAATTTCAGAATGCGATTCTGGCCGCTTTGCCATCTGAACGCCAACCCAAAGGGCCACGGGCGGTGTCGAACACCACGATCAAACCGGATCCTCTGGCTTATCGTGACGATCTCGCTCAGGCCGCCCACATGATGGAAGAATGCGGTAAGGGATGGTCGCTGGAATACCTGAACCAGTTTCTTGTCAGCCTATCGCGCAGTGCTGGTGACGAAACATTGCAACGCGCCGCAGCGCGGCTGTCAGATGCCAGCACCCACAATCGCCCGGTCCAATCCCACTTGGCCGAAGTTGCAGCACTGGTTCAGCAACGTCTGTCAGACCGCATCGCCGTCTGATCCGTTACAACAGCAGCCCCGGGTCGCCGCCCATGTCGAGGCCCGGGAAAATATCCCGCTCGATGGCCGAATTGTCGATCCCGAACAGGCCACGGATCAGCCAGCCGCTCATGGCGCGCACGTCGCGCGTGGGCATCAGATCGCGCCGGGCGTACAGATTGGCTTCGGACAGGCCCGGCCAATCGCCCAAAACACGGCCCCCGCGCACTGCGCCTCCGGCAAACAGCATCGCGCCACCCGTGCCATGGTCAGTACCCTTGGTGCCGTTCAGCCGCGCAGTCCGGCCAAATTCGGTCATCGCAACCACTGCGGTGTTTTTCCAAACCGGGCCGGTCAGTTCATCGCGCAAAGTCAGGATCGTCGTGGCCAAGGCGCCCAGCGCGCGACCCAGACCGCGATCCTGATTGGCGTGCGTATCCCAGCCGTTCAGCGAAAACGCCGCCACGCGGGCATCCTTGCGCATGCGTTGCGCCACGAATTCGGCCAACCTCTTTTCAGCGCCGCTTTTGCGGGTGGCGCGCATGTCCTGCGCCATGCCCATCATCTGCTGACGCGGGCTCATGTCCATGGCCAGTGCATCGCCATCGCTGTCTGCCAGTTGATACGCCTCGGCCAAGGCCGCTGACATGGCCGGATCGTCCTGCATGATCAGTTGTGCCAGCCGGATGGCCTGAGGGGACAGCGCCAGATCGGCCTCGGGCGTCCAACGCGACACCGGCGCATCGCCTTTCAGAATCGCCAGCGGGTCGTTGCCCACCGCATAAGCCGTATCGGTGCCTACCCCGGACATGTTCTGCAACATGCGGTTCAGCCATCCATCGCGCGACAATCCGGTGGACAGATCGGATATCCCGGCCTCAAGCATGTCCTGCCCATCAAAATGGCTGCGTTTGTCGCGATATGGCGTCGATACCGCGTGCGCGAACCCAAGTTGCCCTGCCTGCCAAAGCGGCATCAGATCAGCCAGCCCGGGATGCAAAGCATAAAAACCGTCCAGATCCGCATAGCCTTCGGTCAAATCACCGCGCAACGCCGCATAACCCGGATCGCCATAGGGCGCGACCACCCCCATGCCATCCATCCCGCCGCGCAGAATGATGACAATCAACCGGGTGTCGCCCGGCGTTGCCGCAAAGGTGATTGGTGTGACCAACGGGCTTGCCGCCAGCGAACACCCCAAAACCACCGAACGGGTCAGAAAAGAACGACGGTCCATGGCTTACATCCTTTGAAAGGCCGGAGAGGCCAGAACAAGCCCGATCCCTTCGGGCACAGATTCAGCCGCATCAGCGGCAAAGCGCACCGCTTCGGGCGCCTGCGGTCCCAGCGCGGTTTGTACAAATTCGCGCGGGTCGGGCAGGCGCGGCATCAGCAGTTGCGGCACGGTCACCGCCCATTGCAAACGCGCGGCCAGCCCCTGCGGCGTGATCCACGCACTGTCGGTTTCGTCCAGCCCATCGGGGCCTGCGGGCTTTTGCCAGATGTGCCCCATCAGCCGCATCGGTTCATGGATGCGTAGACGAAACGGCATTTCTTCCAGGTCAATCAATGCCTCGGGCGCGACCGCCAGCGCCCGGCAGGCAGAGGTCAAAAAGTCAAACGGCTGTTTGACGTTGGCCCTTTCGGGCTGCCATGCCGCCGGATGGTCCAGCATCGCGCGGTAGACCGCACTCAGGTCCCCGTCCGTGTCCAGCCACGCCGCCGTCATCGCCTGCGCAATCGCCGGGTCGGGCCTGTCCGACACAAAATGCACCGCCAGTTTTTCGCTGATATGCTGCGCTGTCACTGCGTGCCGGGCCAGATCGCGCAGCACCTCTTCGATGTCGCGAATGTTTGGCTTGTCCCCGCCATAGCTGCGCCCCAGCACGGTTTCCGCCCCGGGTTCCGCCAGATCCTTGCGAAAGTGCCGCCCGCGATTGACGTTGATCGTCAGGCCAGTCAGCAGTTCTGCCAGTTCGCGCACATCGGTCTGCGTGTACGGCCCACCCACCCCCAGCGTGTGCAGTTCAAGGATTTCCCGCGCGAGGTTTTCGTTCAGCCCGAATTTGCCATTGGTCCGCTGCCCCACCACAGAGTTCGGCCCGGTTGACCGTTCCTGATCCAGATAGTGCACCATTAATGGATGCGTGACGGCGGCAATCAGCAGATCCTCGAACCGGCCTGCCACATTGGGCCGCACCGCGCTTTCGACAAAAGGCGATGCACCGCGCCGAAGCACACCTTGTTTGCCCGTCGCCGTGAAATGGTCGGCCCAGAACCCTTCTAGCCGTTCGCGAAAAGGCGTGGGGGACTGCACCCGCCGCACCATCGACGCGGCCATCCACTTCAGGTGATCCTTGCGTGCCTCTTGGTTCAGCCGCCGAATTCCCTTGAGCGCCGCCTGCGCCTCTTCGCTGCCGCGGTTCTGGCGGCGCGTTTGACTTAGCGCCACGCGTTCCTGCATCCGCCCCAGAAACGTGTCGAAGGTTTCGATAGGAACCCGATCGGCCATCACATCCGGCGCGACAAGCCCATCCAGCATCTGCGCCACACCAGTGGGTCGCGGAACCTGCGGAGACAGGCCACAGCCGAAACGGATATCCGCAAGAATCGGATCAAAAGACATCACGACGCCTCCATCGCGCGAAACACGTGTGTCCAATATAGGAAAAGGCCGACGCAAGTGCATCGGCCTTTCTGTGTTTCCATCAAGGATCGGCCAAAGCCCGCCGTCACTCCTGCGGAATGACGCGCAAGCCCAGTTCCATCAACTGATCGCTGGTCGGATCAGACGGCGCCTGCATCATCAGGTCTTCGGCGCGCTGGTTCATCGGGAACATGATGACTTCGCGGATGTTGGCCGTATCGGCCAGCAACATCACGATCCGGTCGATCCCGGCGGCACAGCCCCCGTGAGGCGGCGCACCATAGTGGAATGCACTGAACAGGGCGCCAAAGCGCGCCTTGACCTCGTCTGCGCCGTATCCGGCAATTTCAAACGCCTTCAGCATCAGGTCGGGTTTGTGGTTTCGGATCGCGCCGGACACCAGTTCATACCCGTTACAGGCCAGATCGTACTGATACCCTTTGACGGCCAGCGGATCGCTTTCCAGCGCCTCCATGCCCCCTTGCGGCATCGAAAACGGGTTGTGTTCGAAATCAATCGCGCCGCTTTCTTCGTCCTGCTCGTAGATCGGGAAATCCACGATCCACGCAAAGGCAAAACGGTCCTTGTCGGTCAGGTTCAGTTCTTCGCCAATCACGTCGCGCGCTTTGCCCGCCACACGCTGGAACGCCTGCGGCTTGCCACCAAGGAAGAACGCCGCATCGCCGACGCCAAGGCCCAGTTGCTGGCGGATCGCCTCGGTCCGTTCGGGGCCGATGTTCTTGGCCAGCGGGCCTGCGGCTTCCATGCCCTCACCCTGATCACGCCAGAAAATATAGCCCATCCCCGGCAACCCTTCGGTCTGGGCAAACTTGTTCATACGGTCACAGAACTTGCGGCTGCCGCCCGTGGGTGCCGGAATGGCGCGAATCTCGGTGCCGTCCTGTTCGAGCAGTTTCGCAAAAATCGCAAAGCCCGAACCACGGAAATGTTCGGACACGTCCTGCATTTCAATCGGGTTGCGCAGGTCCGGTTTGTCGCTGCCGTATTTCAGTGCGGCTTCGGCATAGGGGATCTGTGGCCAATCTGCAGGCGCGTCCACCTTTTTGCCGCCGCCGAACTCTTCGAACACACCGGCAATCACCGGGCTGATGGTGTCAAACACATCCTGCTGGGTGACAAAGGACATTTCCATGTCCAACTGATAGAAATCGGTCGGCGACCGGTCGGCACGCGGATCTTCGTCACGGAAACACGGGGCAATCTGGAAATATTTGTCAAACCCGCTGACCATGATCAGCTGCTTGAACTGTTGCGGCGCCTGCGGCAGGGCATAGAATTTTCCGGGGTGCAGACGCGACGGCACAAGGAAATCGCGCGCGCCCTCAGGGCTGGAGGCCGTGATGATCGGCGTCTGGTATTCGCGGAACCCATTGTCCCACATCCGGCGCCGCATCGATGCCACCACGTCCGAGCGCAACGTCATGTTCTTCTGCATCGCTTCGCGGCGCAGATCCAGATAGCGGTACTTCAGGCGCGTTTCCTCGGGGTATTCCTGATCGCCGAATACGATCAGCGGCAATTCCTGCGCGTGGCCCAGCACTTCAAGATCACGCACAAACACCTCAACCTCGCCGGTCGGCAGGTTCGGGTTCACAAGGCTTTCGTCGCGCGCCAGCACATTGCCGTCGATCCGGATGCACCATTCGCTGCGCACCTTTTCCAGCTCGGCAAACACTGGGCTGTCACTGTCGGCAATCACCTGCGTCACCCCGTTGTGGTCGCGCAGGTCGATGAACAGAACACCCCCGTGATCGCGGATACGATGGACCCAACCGGACAGGCGTACAGTATCGCCCACATTGGATTTGTTCAGCTCGGCACAGGTATGGCTGCGATAGGCGTGCATATGATTGCCCCTTCGGGTCTGCAGGAATTCGTCAAGCCGCCGATACACCCATCCCACCCCCAAAAGTCAAGTCAAGCGCGGCCTTTTCGGGCCAAAACCGGGCGCCCCTGCTTCTTCTTGGCAAAAATACTCCGGGGGAGCGCCGCAGGCGCGGGGGCAGCGCCCCCAATCCGCCCACAACACGCGCGGCAATTCTGCATCTGAAAACCCCGCTTTCGCCCTTGCACCTTGCGGCGCGCTGTCTATAACCCACGACAATTTGCTCCCGGCGACTCCATCGCTGCGATGGATGCTGCCCTGATGCCGCCAAACCCAGAGGTCGACCCATGCCCAAACGTACCGATATCAAATCCATCATGATCATCGGCGCCGGTCCCATCGTGATCGGACAGGCCTGCGAATTTGACTACTCGGGCGCGCAGGCCTGCAAGGCCCTCCGCGAAGAAGGTTATCGCGTTATTCTGGTCAACTCGAACCCGGCCACCATCATGACCGACCCCGGTCTGGCGGACGCGACCTATATCGAACCGATCACGCCCGAAGTCGTTGCCAAGATCATCGAAAAAGAACGCCCCGACGCGTTGCTGCCTACCATGGGTGGCCAGACCGGGCTGAACACCTCTCTCGCGCTCGAAGAAATGGGTGTGCTGGAGAAATTCGGCGTTGAAATGATCGGCGCCAAGCGCGACGCGATCGAAATGGCCGAAGACCGCAAACTGTTCCGCGAAGCGATGGACCGTCTGGGCCTTGAAAACCCCAAGGCCACCATCGTCACCGCCCCCAAGGGCGAAAACGGCAAGGCCGATCTGGACGCGGGCGTTGCAAAAGCGCTTGAAACGCTGGACTACGTCGGCCTGCCCGCCATCATCCGCCCGGCCTTTACTCTTGGCGGCACCGGTGGCGGCGTGGCCTACAACCGCGAAGATTACATCCACTTCTGCCGCTCGGGCATGGATGCCTCGCCGGTCAACCAGATTCTGGTCGATGAATCACTGCTGGGCTGGAAAGAATACGAAATGGAAGTCGTCCGCGACAAAGCGGACAACGCCATCATCGTCTGCGCCATTGAAAACGTCGATCCCATGGGTGTGCACACCGGCGACAGCATCACCGTCGCCCCGGCGCTGACCCTGACCGACAAGGAATACCAGATCATGCGCAACGGCAGCATCGCCGTTCTGCGCGAGATCGGCGTTGAAACTGGCGGCTCCAACGTTCAGTGGGCCATCAATCCCGAAAACGGCCGCATGGTTGTGATCGAAATGAACCCCCGCGTGTCGCGCTCCTCGGCTCTGGCGTCAAAGGCGACCGGCTTCCCGATTGCCAAGATCGCGGCCAAGCTGGCCGTCGGCTATACGCTGGACGAGCTGGACAATGACATCACCAAGGTCACCCCGGCGAGCTTTGAACCAACCATCGACTATGTCGTCACCAAGATTCCCAAGTTCGCGTTTGAAAAGTTCCCCGGCTCCACGCCCTATCTGACCACCGCAATGAAATCGGTCGGCGAAGCGATGGCGATTGGCCGTACGATCCACGAATCCATGCAAAAAGCGCTGGCGTCGATGGAATCCGGCCTGACCGGCTTTGACGAGGTCGAAATCCCCGGCGCACCAGACAAGGCCGCGGTGATCAAGGCCATCGGCCAGCAGACCCCGGACCGTATGCGCACCATCGCGCAGGCAATGCGCCACGGCCTGACCAACGACGAAATCCATGGCGTCACCATGTTTGACCCATGGTTCCTTGCCCGCATCCGCGAAATCGTGGACGCCGAAGAAGACGTGCGCGCAAATGGCCTGCCGCAGGACGCCGACGCCATGCGCCAGCTCAAGATGATGGGCTTTACCGACGCGCGACTGGCCAAGCTGACCGGCTTCAGCGAAAAGGACGTGCGCAAGCGTCGCCACGGGCAGGGCGTCACCGCCGTGTTCAAACGCATCGACACCTGCGCCGCCGAATTCGAAGCGCAAACCCCCTACATGTACTCCACCTACGAAGAACCCATGATGGGCGAAGTCGAGTGTGAATCCCGCCCCTCGGACCGCAAAAAGGTGGTTGTGCTGGGTGGTGGCCCCAACCGGATCGGTCAGGGGATCGAATTCGACTATTGCTGCTGTCATGCCTGCTTCGCCCTCAGCGATCAGGGCTATGAAACCATCATGATCAACTGCAACCCGGAAACCGTGTCGACCGATTATGACACTTCGGACCGGCTGTATTTTGAACCGCTGACCTTCGAACACGTGATGGAAATCCTGACCAAGGAACAGGAAAACGGCACGCTGCACGGTGTGATCGTTCAGTTCGGCGGCCAGACCCCGCTGAAACTGGCCAACGCGCTGGAATCCGAAGGCATCCCGATCCTTGGGACCACGCCCGACGCCATCGACCTTGCCGAAGACCGCGAACGTTTTCAGGCGCTGGTCAACCAGTTGGGGCTCAAGCAGCCCAAGAACGGCATCGCCAGCACCGACGCGCAGGCGCTCGCCATTGCCGAAGACATCGGCTTTCCGCTGGTGATCCGCCCGTCTTATGTTCTGGGTGGACGCGCAATGGAAATCGTCCGCGACATGGCGCAGCTTGAACGCTACATCGCCGAGGCGGTTGTGGTTTCGGGTGACAGCCCGGTCCTTCTGGACAGCTATCTGTCTGGTGCGGTGGAACTGGACGTTGATGCGTTGTGTGATGGCGAAAACGTCCACGTTGCGGGCATCATGCAGCACATCGAAGAGGCCGGCGTGCACTCAGGCGATTCAGCCTGTTCGCTGCCGCCCTATTCGCTGAGCAAAGACATTCTCGCCCAAATCGAAGAACAGGCTCACGCGCTGGCGCTGGCGCTGAACGTGGTCGGCCTGATGAACGTGCAATTCGCCATCAAGGACGGCGAGATCTACCTGATCGAAGTCAACCCGCGTGCCTCGCGCACCGTACCCTTCGTCGCCAAGGCCACAGACAGCGCAATTGCGTCCATCGCCGCGCGCGTCATGGCCGGTGAAAAGCTGACCGCCTTCCCGAAACGCGAAGGCCACGCCGAAGCCACCGACTATGACACCGACGTGCCAATGGCCGATCCGATGACACTGGCCGATCCAAACATGCCGTGGTTCTCGGTCAAAGAAGCCGTGCTGCCCTTTGCCCGCTTCCCCGGTGTCGACACGATCCTTGGCCCGGAAATGCGCTCGACCGGCGAAGTTATGGGCTGGGACCGCAGCTTCCCGCGCGCCTTCCTCAAGGCACAGTTGGGCGCAGGCACCCACCTGCCGACCGAAGGCGCGGTGTTCTTTTCCATCAAGGACGACGACAAGACCCCGCAAATGATCGAAGCGGCGCAAATCCTGTCCGATCTGGGTTTCAAGCTGGTCGCCACCAACGGCACTGCGGCGTTCTTTAGCGAACAGGGCATCGCCTGTGACGTGGTCAAAAAGGTCTACGAAGGCCGTCCGAACGTAGTTGACCTGATGAAAGACGGCGGCATCCAGCTGGTGCTGAACACAACCGAAGGCGCCGCAGCCGTCGAAGACAGCCGCGAAATCCGCTCGGTCGCGCTCTATGACAAGATCGCCTACTTCACCACAGCCGCCGGCGCCCACGCCGCCGCACTCGCCATGAAAGCCCGCGAAGAGGGTGAGTTGGTGGTGAAGTCGTTGCAGGGGTAATACCCTGTAATATTGTTGGCCGGTCTTCCTTGCGCACCCTTGACTGTGGTCTTGGGACAAATGGGCAATAGCGTGAAATTCAAGACATCAAGCCTTGAGAGAAGCTTGATGTCATTTCGATTGAAGATATTTTACAAATCTTTTCAATATCTTAAATAGAATATCAATGCTTCTTGCCAAATCAACGAATCGATTGGTAACGTATTGGAAATCCGGGGTAAGACGCAAATGCTGTGTCAATGCCACTGTGACCCACAACATGTTTGTGGTGGTCTGCAAATATACCGTTGACGATTCACACACCCCCAATCCATATTTGTGTCAGTTTTGCGCTGACGTTTGGAATCGGTGCCCTGCAAAAGGGGGTTGGACTGTATGGAAAGAAGATAAGCTGGTGTAGGTGAAGATCGCCTGCACCTTAAACGAAGAAAACCGACCCAAAGGGTCGGCCTTCCCCAAAAAAATATAAAGAGCGAAGGCTCTTCATACTCCTCTCTAGCAAGTCGAGTCTGACATCTGCCTTCGCTCTTTTCAAGCTTAATTGAAAGGAGAGCCGCTATGGCGATCTACTTTTTGAACATCCACGCCCAGACGAATGGCGACCATGAGGTACATCGTGAAGGATGCATGTGGATGCCGAACACTGAAAATCGCATTGCCCTTGGGAACCACTATTCCTGTAAAACTGCGGTGAATGTGGCAAGGCGATATTACCTCAACTCGAACGGCTGCTACTATTGTAGTAACGCCTGCCACACTGGGTGACATGATGGCGACCAACCCACCCTCCGGTGACGGTAAGCGCAATGGCGCTGTCCGTGGCCGCTCCCAATTTCAAGCTCCGAATGGAAACTGGGTGAAACGGGACAAAGCGACCGGACGGTTTATGGATCAAAAGACATCCAGCAAAACACCTTTCAAAGGTGTTCGGAAAGAGAAGTGACGGCGAAGGGCGGCAATGCCGCCCTTTTCTATTCCGGCCTTGTTGGGTGGGTTTGTAACCCACCGCTGCCATCGTTTTTTGCAGCCGTCGTTGGAAAAATCCGCGCATTAACCAAACATATCCCTACGTCATCCAAATTGGGGTCGGCACAACGTACGTTTTGTCAAAACCACCTTACGAATCGTACGAAATGACGGTTAACGGCCCCCGCGAAACGGTTAACAAACCCAACGGGCTGGTGTGTGCCCTCCCGGGCCCCCACCAAATATGCCGCGCGGTCTGCACCGTTCGTTGCCGTAACCCGGCGTGCGGCGGCGAAAGAACCCGTTAAGGTTAACGCCCCTCAGGCGGTGTGAAATCCCAATGCGGTTTCCAGCGCGTGCAGCAGCGATCCAGCTTGGGAGCGTATCCCCATGAATGTCACCTTGTCCGCGTCAGGACGCAGGACAAAGACGCTCATATGGTGCAGCCCCGTGCGCGTCGCACATCCGGGCGCTATCGTTTGGGGCGGCAAATTCACCAACCGTTCCAACAGCTTGACAATGTCCGCCTCTGGACCTTCAATGTCAAAAACGCACCATCCATCGGTCTGTTCTGTTACGCGGGCTTTGGGCGCAGCGGCCTGCACTTTGGCGGCATAGTCCGTTTCGGCGGCGCCCTGCGCAAACACCGTCCACTGCCCCGGCGCCATCCAGAACGCCCCTTGGACACCGTCGGTCGTCATCTTGCCCGGCTCTGGCAATGTCAGACCAAAAGGCGACGGCGCATCCACGTCTTTTGCCACAGCCAGTGACACCAGTCCCAGCTCGGTGATCTCGCGCAAAACCAAGGGGCCAAAGCGCGCCTCATGGGCGGTTGTGGCGCCTAGCGGTGTGATGGGAACCAGATCAGTCACGCAGGCGTCCTCCCTCTGGATCGATGAAATGCGCAGAAACGACACGCAGGCGAACCTCTTGTCCTTCCAAGGGGTTAGCAGCGTCAATTTCTTCGCCCATGCGTTTGTCCCCGTCTTCGAGATACCCAAGCCCGATCGAGCAGCCCACATGCGGCGAATAGGCCGCCGAGGTGATCCAACCCTGATCGTGATTCAGATCGCGGGGCGCGTCGGGCGTGAACAGGTGCGACCCCGGCACCACCGTTTCACTTTGATCCACCGGCATCAAACCGACCAGACGGCGGCGGTCGCCCGCCAGCCCTTCGCGGCGGGACATAACCGCGCCGATGCTGTCCTTTTTGGTGGAAACCATGCGCCCCAGCCCAACCATCGCCGCCGTCGCCTGACCGTTCAGTTCATTCGCCGTGGCGTGACCTTTTTCAATCCTCAGAACGCCCAATGCTTCGGTCCCGTAGGGCGTTGCACCCAAGGCAACCAACCGCTCTATCAGTGCGTTGCCGTAGCGCGCTGGCACCGCAACCTCATAGGCCAGTTCGCCCGAGAACGAGATGCGGAACAAACGCGCCCGCAGGCCGTTGCACACCGTCACGTCCGAACACGCCATGAAAGGGAATGCGTCGTTGGACAGGTCGAAATCGTCAACGATGTTTCCCAGCACTGCGCGCGACTTGGGCCCTGCCACAGCAATCTGCGCCCATGCGTCTGTGGTCGATACCAGCGTGACGTCCAGATCCGGCCACAGGCATTGCCGCGCAAATTCCATCCGTTGATAAACCAGCCCGGCATTGGCGGTGGTGGTTGTGACGATAAAGTGCTGATCGGCCATCCGCGCACAGGTGCCATCGTCATAAGCAAAACCATCTTCGCGCAGCATCAGCCCATAGCGGACCCGGCCAACCTTGAGCGTCGACATGGTGTTGGAATAAATTCGGTCCAGAAAGGCCGCGGCGTCTGCACCCTGCACATCGATCTTGCCAAGAGTGGTCACATCGCAAACGCCAACGTCGGACCGCACGGCCAGCGCTTCGCGGTCGACGCTTTGCCGCCAGTGGGTTTCACCGGCGCGCGGATACCATTGCGCGCGCATCCATTGGCCCGCTTCAACGAACACCGCGCCTTGCTGTTCGGCCCAGGCGTGGGTGGGCGTCAGGCGGCGCGGACGGAAATGCGCACCTGTGTTGCCGCCACCCAAAACGCCAAGCGAAACCGGCGAATACGGCGGGCGGTAGATTGTGGTGCCGGTTTGCGGGATGGTTTTCCCCGTCAGTTCCGCCATGACGGCCAGCGCGGTGACGTTGGCCGTCTTGCCCTGATCGGTGGCCATGCCCAGCGTGGTCCAGCGTTTCAGGTGTTCAACCGGGCGCATGTTTTCCTGATGGGCCAACTTGACGTCTTTGACCGTGACATCGTTCTGGAAATCAATCCACGCGCGCCCTTTGCCCGGCACGTGCCACAGCGGTTCCAGCGCGCTGGGTTCGTCCAAGGCTTGGGGGACGGCCATGTCGGGTGCCTTGAGGCCCAACGCATCCAACGTGCGGGCCGCTGCTTGGGCGCCGTCTGCCAACGCCGTTGCCGTCGCGCCTTGACCCCGCGCCGCGCCTGCGATGATCATGCCGTTTGGCCCATCGCCTTGCGGAACAAAGGCGCTTAGGGCGTCATCCCAGTGCGGACGGCCCCGGTGGTGGGCCGTCAGGTGCAGGTTGGGGTTCCAGCCGCCCGAAACACCCAACGCGCCACATTCCAGCGTATCGCTGGTGCCGTCGGCTCGGGTGATTTCAATGCCGCGCAGGCCCTTGCGCCCATGTGTGCCTGTGACCAAGGCGCCCGCAAAGGTCTGATAGTGCCCAAGGCTGTGGGCGTCCTTGCGGCTGTCGATCACCCCAAGCAGACGCACGCCCGAGGCGACCAGCGTTTGCGCAGTGCGGTGCCCGTCATCATTGTTGGTAAAGATCGCCACATAGTCGTCACCCTGCCGCTGCGGCGTCACGGCCCATCGGTTGGCATAGGCGCGCATGGCGCCCGCAAGCATAATCCCGGGTCGGTCATTGTCGCGAAACGGGATGTGCCTTTCGGTCGCGCCTGCGGCAAGGATGGCGCGTTTGGCGGTGATCCGCCAAAGCGTTTGCCGTGGTTTTCCGCCGGGTTCTGCAAGGTGGTCCGTGACCCGTTCAACCGCGCCATAAATCCCATGATCATAGGCGCCATAGACCGTGGTGCGGGGTAGGATCCGCACGTTGGGCAATGTCGCCAGTTCGGCCAGAGTATCTGAGACCCAATCGACGGCCGCCTTGCCATCAATCACGCCACCTTCGGCCAACAGGCGGCCTCCGGGGCGGCAGTCTTCGTCGGCCAAAACCACTTGCGCCCCTGCGCGGCCAGCCGTCAGCGCTGCCATCAATCCGGCCGCGCCTGCACCGATCACCAAAACATCCGGATGCAAAAAACCCCTATCATAGCGTGCGTTGTCCGGTTCGCCTGACAAAGCGCCAAGCCCGGCGGCGCGGCGGATCGCCGGTTCATACAGCTTTTCCCAGAACGCTTTGGGCCACATGAATGTCTTGTAATAGAACCCCGCTGACAGGAACGGCGACGCCAGATCGTTCACCGCCATCAGGTCAAAGCCCAAGGGGCCGACGTGGTTCTGGCTGCGCGCGGACAGGCCATCGTACAGGTCGACAACTGTGGCGCGGGTGTTCGGTTCTTGCTGCCCTCCGGTGCCAAGGGTGACAAGCGCGTTGGGCTCTTCTGACCCGACGCAGAAAACGCCACGCGGGCGGTGGTACTTGAAACTGCGCCCGACAAGCTGCACCCCATTGGCCAGCAGCGCCGAGGCCAGCGTGTCGCCCTCAAATCCCTGATAGGCTTTGCCGTTGAAGGTAAACTTCAAAGGGCGTGTGCGGTCGATCAGACCCCCGTCAATGCGGCTCATGAGTGTCCCCTTGCAACATCACACGCCAGTTCGGCGCCAAGGATTTCATGGGTGACCGTATCGCGCGTCACCACCAGCCATGATCGATCGCCTTGTTCGTGATACCAAAGTTCGCGGTGCACGCCTGCCGGGTTGTCACGCAAGAACACATAGTCGGCAAAGGCGGCTTCAGCGTCGGATGCATCGGGGTCGGGGCGGTTCAAAAGGCTGGCGTCACCAAGATAGGTGAATTCCTGCGCGTCGCGCAGACCAAGGATAGGATGTGGGATCAGCATCGGCGGGCCTCAGTGCAGGTTGGGCTGGGCGCCAGCGCCCCGCTCATCAATCGGATAGCCACGGGCAAAGCGGTCCAGCCGCATTGCTGTGGCCGTTTCGTGTGGCGTGTCGGTAGCCAACAAATGGGCAAAGGCATAGCCGCTGGCGGGCGTTGCCTTGAACCCACCATAACACCAGCCTGCATTCAGATAGAGACCGTCGATGTCGGTGCGGTCAATGATGGGTGATCCATCCATGGACATGTCCATGATGCCGCCCCACGACCGCAGCAGACGCGCTCGGCCGATCATTGGCAGAATGGCCATACCTTCTTCGATCACGTCTTCGACCACGGGCAGATTGCCGCGCTGTGCGTATGAGTTATAGCCGTCGAGATCACCGCCAAACACCAGCCCGCCCTTGTCGGACTGGCTGATATAGAAATGTCCCGCGCCAAAGGTGATGACGCCGGGCAAGCAGGGTTTCAGACCCTCTGAGACAAACGCCTGCAGCACGTGGCTTTCGATGGGCAGGCGCATCCCGGCCTTTTGCATCACGCGCGAAGTCGAGCCTGCCACCGCAACACCCACCTTGCCTGCGCCGATATAGCCGCGCGTGGTGTCGACCCCCAGCACCTTGCCACCTTCGATCCGAAAGCCGGTAACTTCACAGTTCTGGATCAGGTCCACACCCAGTTGATCCGCCCCCCGCGCATAGCCCCACGCGACACCATCATGCCGCGCTGTGCCTGCACGTTCCTGCATCAGCCCGCCAAGGATGGGAAAGCGCGCATTGTCGAAATTCAGGAACGGCGCGATTTCGCGCAATTGTTCCTGATTGAGCAGTGTACCACCCGCGCCAGTCAGGTGCATGGCGTTGCCACGCCGCCGGTACGCATCGCGCTGGGCATCCGTGTGCATCAGGTTGATGATGGACCGTTGCGACACCATCGCGTTGAAATTGAATTCCTGTTCGAGGTTTTCCCAAAGCTTCATCGAGAATTCGTAAAACGGCTGATTGCCCGGCAACAGATAGTTCGACCGAATGATCGTCGTGTTGCGCCCGATGTTGCCAGACCCCAGCCAGCCCTTTTCCAAAACGGCAATGCGCGCTTTTCCGAAAACCTTGGCCAAGTGATAAGCCGTCGACAATCCATGCCCGCCACCGCCGATGATGACAAAGTCATACGCGGCCTGCGGTTCAGGATTCCGCCACAGCTCTTTCCATCCTTTGTGACCGGTCAGGGCCTCTTTGATGACCCGGAACCCCGAAAAACCCATGTGCGCCTCCGCTATTTCGTCGCAGCGTACCAAGGCAAACCGGGCGTTGGCGATCAAAACAAGACAGATTCTTTCCTAAAACGGACATCGGGCGCGCACCGCTTGCATCCCCAAGGCAAAAACGGTGATTGTTGCGCAGATTCAGGTTGGAGGCAGAACATGAAGGTCAACGGAACGCACTACCGGTCGTTGTGGTGGAACACACAAGACGATGTTCTGGAAATTATCGACCAGCGTTGGTTGCCACACGAATTCCGCGTGCAACAGGTTCCGACGCTTCAGGACTTTGCGGATGCGATTGTTGAAATGCGCGTTCGGGGTGCCCCTTTGATCGGGGCAACGGCCGCATATGGCATGGCGCTGGCGATGCGGCTGGACCCAAGCGACGCACATATGGATGAGGTCTGGGCCTTTTTGAATGCCACGCGCCCCACTGCGATCAATCTGCGTTGGGCGTTAAATCGCTGTCGCAATGCGTTGCTGCCCCTGCCGCCCGAGACCCGTGGCGCTGCGGCCTTGGCGCTTGCGCATGAAATCGCGGATGAGGATGTCGAGATCAACCGACAGATCGGCGAACACGGCCTGACCCTGATCCGAGAGATTGCGGCCCGAAAACCCGCCGGTGAACCTGTGCGTCTGTTGACCCACTGCAATGCAGGGTGGATTGCGACGGTTGATTGGGGCACCGCAACCAGCCCGATGTATCAGGCGCATGATGCAGGTATTCCCATCCATGTCTGGGTCGATGAAACGCGGCCTCGCAACCAAGGCGCCCTGACCGCGTGGGAACTGGGCAGCCATGGTATTTCGCACAGCTATATCACTGACAATGCCGGTGGACATCTGATGCAACACGGACAGGTCGATCTGGTGATCACTGGCACGGACCGCACCACACGCCGTGGTGACGTCTGCAACAAAATTGGCACATATCTCAAGGCGCTGGCGGCGCGTGACAACGGTGTCCCGTTCTATGTCGCTTTGCCATCGCCCACCATCGACTGGACAGTGGACGACGGCGTTGCCGAAATCCCGATCGAAGAACGCAATGGCGAAGAGGTCAGCCACGTGCAGGGAACCGCCGCCGACGGGTCCATTGCGCAGGTCCGGGTGACACCGGCAGGCGCGCCGGTGGGCAACCCCGCGTTTGATGTGACCCCCAACCGCCTTGTCACCGGGCTGATCACCGAACGCGGCATTTGTCCCGCGACGCCCGAAGGGTTGGCAGCACTGTTCCCTGAATTCGCCTAAGAACGCAGCACAGGCGTTCTTTCGCGGGAACTGGGCCGCTGCGGTTGCAGCAACGTGCGCTGGATGTCGTCCAGTTGTTCGGTCAGCCGTTCGACGCTGTCTTGCAGCCGGTTGACCATATGGCACAGTTCAGATTGCGACGGTCCGGCCCCCTGGGACCCCGGCAAAGCCTGCCCGGACAGGGCGGGTTTTATCCCCAAGTCTACGGCCAGCAGACTTTCGCAGGTTCTGAATTGCTGCTGCGCCTTTTCATGTTGTCCCAGACGGGCATAGCTGCCGATCAAAGCAGCATGAACATCCTCTCGGTACGGGTCCACTTTCAGCAGGCGATGTCCGGTGCGGACAGATTCGTGATCCCGGCCATGCGTCCGCAGGTAGGTCAGTTGATGCTCAAGGCCCTGACAGTACATATCGGCAAACCGTTCCCGATCCGGGGTGATCCAATCTGCCGATATTTGCTCGGCCAGCGTGCCATGGTAACGCCGCAGATGGTGGTCCAAAGCCTGAAATTCGGCATCCGTCATGCAATCGACCGGGATGGCGCAAAACTGTGGAACCGCCCGTTCAAAATTTCGGTGGGCCAATCCAACCCCGTCGGGAAGATACAACTCTACGGTGTTACCCGTTTGTTTGAAAATGCCTTTTGCCCAATCCGGCAACGCCTTTTTTAGCCGCCAAAGAGCGGTTCTTAGGCGTCCACGCTGCTTTTCGGGCAGGCAATCTGGCCAAAAACAATCCCCCAGTCGTTCCCGGCGCACTGGGCTTTTGGGGGCTTCCATCAACAAAAAACCAAGCATTTCCGCACAAGCGGGCGGCAATTGCAGAGAATTTGACGAACCATCGGAAAAACGGACAGACATGCATCCGAACAAATTGATTTCAATATCACGCATCGGAACCTCCACATGCGTTCAGTTGGGCCGAAAAATGACCCGATAGGGATTTTAAAATGCTTTACATCTTTAAGGAGTGTTGCATGGCAAAAGTTTTCGCGCAACAGGCAATTCAACTTGTGGTTTTTCTGGCAGGTTTCGGCCTGCAATCGTTAGGGTCAGGGCGTTAGAAATCAAAACGGGACACCAGAACATCAACCTTGCGATCCCCAAGATTGACCGTTTTGTCGACGGACGTCGCGCCATCCGCAATCGGAAGGCTGCCAATCATCAGCAGTGCAAGGTATTCGGCATGTGCCGTGTCGATATCCATGATCTTGCCGTCGGTATTGCGTTGTCGGACTTGGGGGTGAAAGGCGATATCGTACAAATCATGTGTTGCCTGTCCGATCCACCCTTCGCCCGGTCCGACCATGCCCATTACCCACGGAACACCATCTAGGTCATTTCCACCAAATGCAGTTTCAATCATTCTGGCCAGCATGTCCTTGGTCTGCGTGACATAGGCAAACGCGCGCCCCATATCGCGGCCAATCGCGCAGGCAAACTGCGATACGCCGCCTTTGTCGTGAATTTCCAGCATCACCGGCTGGCTACGCCCCTCAGCCAACCCTTCGGACGCCCTTAGGAACAACGCGTGCGCACGCATCACATCAAACGCCGTTCGTTCGGATGTCACGTAGCCAAACCCGTCGTGGTCAATCAAATCAGCAAGCGGTCGGGACAGGTTGATCATGTGGTCAATGGGCACGTCGACAGCACGCCCTTTTGCCCGCGCACATAGGGTTTCAATTCGGGGGACAGTTTCCCAGTCGTCTGTTTCGATCCGTCCTTCTGTCAATTCGAACAAATCGTCCCAATCGTTGCCCCAATATGCCACCGTTTCCTGACCAGGACGGCTGACAAACACACCCAGCTTGATCTCGGCGCCCAATTGAATGGGGCCGATGGGAAACAGGAAAGGTCTAACTGTCATTGGATGGCTCCTGTTTGGCCGCGTCTTCGGCCAGTCCCAACATACGCCGCTGCATGTGCTGCATGATATCGTTCAAACACCTGACTTTGTCGGCGCGTTTCATTTGGTCGAACGCTTCTTTCTGATCAGGATTTTCAAGGAAATACCGCTGAAAGGCCAGATCAAGCAGGGCATCATAGCTGTTGACGATACCATACACTCCGGCTGATCGCTTGGGCCAGTTGTCGCCCGTTGTCTTTCCGTGGATGACAAAATCGCGGGCCTCTAGATGGAATTCAAGGAACCCGGCGCGACTGAACGGCGCGATCCCGCCGCCGTTTGGTTCGTGCCGCGCAAGCGCGCGTTTCATGAAATCGGTGACGATATTTGCAACATTGGACAGGTCTTCTTGAGTGGAGCCAAGTTTGGCGGATTTTGCCAGCTCGACAATTCTGGCGGTGTAGTCGGACCCTGATATCTTGGCCGCGTCGATCTGGGTCCGCCGAAAGAAGTTATGCCCAAGGATCGCCTGTAGCGGCCGGATGTCTGGATCAGACTCGCTCGATTTGACCAGCTTGGCGTCGTGCAGCGCATAGATCGACAACATCAGGGCAACCGCTGACATCGGATCGCGCAAAGTTTCTGACCCTGCCGTGATACTTTGCAGCAAGAACAGCCGAGACAACGAGTCTTGGGTCAGGCCCATGTGCTGCAATTCAGCCGGGTCCGAGATCATCAGTTCCAGCAATTTGACACCAGAGACTCCTTCGACTTTCAAATTCCCCAGCAGCGCGTTCAACAGCGCCGGATAGTTGCCCCCACCTGTCACATCGAGAACCGGTTTCTTGCCAATGCTGGCGGTGTCCGCGTCTGATGCGGCAGAGCTGTCTTTGACCATGTTGATCTTGGCGCCGGTGCCTACATAGATTGAAAGCACTCCGTTCGCTTTGCGCGTTAGTTTCAGCGAAACCCGAGGCGCATCAATTCCCCGGACGGCGTCTCCATCCTGCAATTTGTCGGCAGGGCCCGGCATGTTTTTTCTTAGGAACACAACAGCATCCGCAGCGTCTTGGGCGGACACGCCCTGACCGGTCAATTGTTCATACAGGTTCCGAAGCAGGATCGACTGTTCGGACCACGACAGATCGGTCGGCACCTCAAACTGTTTTACATCACGACTGACATCCGGGTCCGTCCGTGAAATGGTTTCGTCTTGGATTTCAAAGTCTTTCAAGGTTCTGCCACGATCTGCGCCGGCCTCCTCCATCTTGGCCAAGACACGTGTGCCGGCGTCAAACAACACACTGAAACTGTCTTTTGCTTCGTCGGTCACCTCTGTCCGCGATCGCTGGAAATTCGGAACCAAAACGCCCCTGTCAGGGTCATCAACCATTTGGAAACGCTGACCAATCAAGGGGTTCTGCGGGTCTTTGATTTGCCAAAACAGACGCGGCGCAAGCCAATCGTCGTTTTGATGAAGTAGGGCATAGAACAGCGGCAGCGCCTTGATGTGTTGCATCATGTGGCCTTCGCCATCGACGCGGATAAAGTCTGCGATATCCTTGAACGTCAAAAAGCTGTCCGGTTTGACACCGGTAAAATCGGCTTTGGCGTTCCACGACAGATTGTCCAATTTCGTGAGTTCGACAATGTAGTGAAGGATCGGCGACAGGTTTTTGAAATCCGTGTCATTGCGCGCCTGCATTTCTTTCGCCACATGTCTGGCAAGGTCAATAAAGGCGTCGATGTCCGTATCCTGACCTATCAAAAGCGCCTGAAGGTGCGCGCGCGTCTTTGCGGTGATCTCGGCATTCGGGGTCATCAGCGATTCCGCGAGGCCGCGCAGGTGTTCATTGACGTCCTTGTGGTGGGTTTGCGGAACCGGGTCCGCGCGAAACCCATTGCCGAACCGTTCATTGAACAATGCGCCAAAGTCGGGATGTCCCCTGGCCTGATCAAAAAACCCTTTCAGTGTCGCGTGAAACGATCTGCTTGAAATTGCGCGGGTGAATTCCTTGATGGCGGTTGCCCGAGCCTTGGCAGTTGCAACGTCATCCCCTGCGCCACTGGTTGTCACGGGTACGCTGCCAGACATCAGGTACGTCAGCCCAACCCATACGCCCGGCGCCGCATTGCCCGGCGCGTCAGATACCGCCGTCAGCAGGCCGTCAATCACCGCAGGCAATTCGTTGTTCGACACCAGCAACCCGTCGGGTGTGTTCAGGCCACGGCGCATCCATCCCAAGGTTGCCAAGGCTGCGCCGCCTTCAGGGCCTGCCTTGCCGATCCGGGCGATGAAATCGGTCTGGTGCAGCTTTTGCAGCATCTTCAAACGTGGCGTTGCCTTTTCTCCGCCTGCGGAAAGAAACCCGCTTAGCGCCTCTTGCACGTCGGGAGACAACGTTTCCGTGTCAGCGACCCGTTTGATCAGCGCCGCAAGTGCGTCCGAGTAATCGCCCTGATTGCCCTTGTGGTGGTGCGTGACACCCTGAACAAGGTCCAAGATTTCACCGACAAGGCGCCGCTTGTCGGGGCTCAGATCGCCCGCTGCATTGATTGCGTCCGCCACAGGTTTGAGCTTGGTATTTCCGGCGTTCGGATCAGCCAAGCCGTTGGCGCGGGTTCGCAGTGCGTCTGTGGTTGGCACCTCTGCTTTTTGGGGCGCGACGGGCGTGGGCTTTTCGGTTTCCTGAAACAATCGAGGCGGACGTTCCAGCCAATCGGGGAGGGGCCACCGTCCGCTGTCGATTTCGGCCAATCCGCGTGGTCCCAGCGACGCAAGTTCCATCGCGCGCCGTTGCAACACCATGACGCGGGCCTCAAGCAAGCCTTGCTGCCGAGACAGCCGTGCACGTGCTCCGGGATCTCGAATGCGCAAGAGCCGCAGGTCAAGATCTTCAAGCATAAAACGGTGACCAGACAGTTCGGCTTCAAGCATGACTTGCGCCCTGTGCGCCTTTTCCGCGGTTGGCATATCAGGCCAGTTTTCAAGCTGTTCTTCCGACAACAGCGCCATGCGCCGCGCCCAAGCGGGATCAGCAGCGCGCAATACGTGTTCGCCTTCTTCGCCCAACGCATGCAGCGGTGCGCCTTCGCGCATCAGAACCACAGGGCGTCCGTCGATGAACAGCGTTACGGCATCTTCGCCGCCTTTTCCCAACGACCGTACATAGGCAAAGAACATGTCGTCCGGCACGTGCAGAATTGGCGTACGTTTGACGGCGCCACGCATCTGCGAAGGGATGAATTCCAGCAAGGCGCGGCGCTGTGCCACGCGGGCAAAGAAGCCACCTTGATCGACGACCGGACCGGATTTCAACGCCTTGGCAATGGCTGATTGGAGGGCGGTTGCGTCGACCCCGCCCTTGGCAGCAGCCTGACGAGCCATCGTTACGATGTCGCCTTTGGTCAGGCTCAGCCCACCTGACTGGGCAAAGGCGATCTGCATCAACACCGAACCCGGCAGATGCGACATCAATGGGCGCAAATCCTTTGGGATGTGCTGCATAAAGCCCAAGCGCTCTTGGCGTTGCGCGTGGGCCTTGGCCTCGGCCTTGCGCTGACGCTGTCCCATCGCAGTCGAAGCCATCGCATCCAGCACATCAGGCCCGTTGCCCAAGCGTGCATTTAGCAGACGTTCCATGTTTTCGCGGTGCCGTCCGGTGGGCGCGTCGCCATCGGTCAGGCGATGCAAAAAGGCGATGTCCTTGTCCGAAAATGCGCCAATCCGGCCCTGCACGTCTGGCGGCAGCAGTTCGCGCACCGCGCTGCGGCGGCTGGCGCGGGCTGCCTGAACGTCGGCGCTGGCCTGTGCACGGGCCTGCGACAGACCTAAGACCTGTGCCTGTACCCGAAGCGCCAGAGCGTCGCCGCCTTCGGGCGACGCCTTGATCCGGGCGGTCAGCGCCGCCATTGCACCGGGCCCTGCCTCGCCCGTCACAATGCGTGCGACGTCCCGTTGCATGGCGACGGGCAGGGCCGCGATGTCGGACACTGGGGCATCACGCAGCGCGGCTCGCAAATCAGCATCAGCACCTTGGAACAGGACCTTACGAACCCGTGTGTCTCGGCTTTGGCTTTTGTTCTTCGCAACCTGCGCGGCCTGCGATTGTACCTTGTCCGCCCGTCTCTGGCTTTCGATCCCGCGGATCAGCCCTGCAGCATCCATTCCGGGATACATGGTGGCCAAGGTGACGCGCAGGTCGGCCAATGCGCCCTTTTCCAGTCCGCCCGCACCTTTGGCATAAACCTCGTGAACCTGCTGAAGATGTGAAAGGGATACGCCGTCCAACTGCATCCGCACGGAAGGTGGCAGATCGTTTAGCATGGTGGCGGCTGCTTTGACCGAATTCTGATAGGCTTCCACTGTGGTGAAATTGTATTTCTTGTGGTCGCTGGTCGCGTTCATATCCATCTTGTCGCGGCCGTAAGTTTCCATTCCCGCTGAAATTGCGAGGCGCCGCATAAAGCGCGCCTCGGCAGGGTTCATCGTGCCACCCCGTGCCATGACCTTTTTCATTTCAGCGTGGTACACTTGGCGATACCGGTGCTGGATGCCACCGCGTGCAGCACCGGACAGGACTTCGCGCAGTCCTGCGGTGCCCAGCCGTTTGCCGATCTCGGTCCAGCTGAACTTCATTTTGCCATCCGCGATATCCATCGCGATGGCTGCTGCGTCCGACAGGGTTGTGCCCGCCAGACCGCTCAGCGCTTCTTGCAGCATGGCGTGGCGGGCAACGTTCGCCCCGGCCCGGCGCGCCGTGGCCCCGGCGACCATGTCGCCCCCTTCGCCAAGAACACGGTTCAGGCGGGTGTTCAGGCCTTTGGTGACCGCTTCGCTGACGCCACCGCTGATGGCGCCGGTGACCACGCCCTTGGTGCCTGCCTTGGCAAGCTCTCCGATGCCATTGGACAACCCTTTGGCCCAGATCCGATCATCCATGGCTGTGCTGGCCACACCGCTGACCGCGTTGGTGATGCCTTCACGCGCCATGGCCGCGCCGACCTTGCCAAAGGCGCCCTCTAGTTTGGTGCCAACGGTGGCCAATCGGCCCAACACAGGCGTACCCGCCTTGACCGCGCCGCCCATGGCGCCGGCCGCCCCTGCGGTCGCTGCTTCGATCGCGGCCTGCCCCACATCAACCGCAGCCTCTTCCCAGCCGTAGCGGTTGCCGCGCATCCCGGCCTTGACAGCCACGGTTGCCGCGCCTGCAAGCACAGCGGTGATCACCCCAGCCACCGCCACATTGACCCCCGGCACCAAAAGCAAAAGCAAAGACACCGCGACCACAACCGCCGTGATCAGCCCGGTAAAAAAGCTTTCCTGCCGGGCAATTTCATCGCGGTAGGCCTTGTTCGCCATCTGCGATTCCGTCGCGAGCATTTCGATGTTGGGCCCGTCGCCCAGAAAATCTCCGTTTTCGTTCAGCAGAAACTCGGCCACTTCGGGGGGTGGATCCCCGCTCATTGGCAGCAGATCATCGCGCGTCATATTGGCGATGCGTTCGGGCAAAGGATGGTTTGCCGGATCGTTGCGATACGCCTCAAGCGCGGTTGCCATCCTGTCGCGCATGGCGTCATGTCGCGTGTGCATGAGGCGCTTTTGCCACGTGTTTTCCATGGTCAGCGAGGAAATGTACCCCGTGCCATCAATCGCATCGTGGCGCGTGCGCATGTTGGCTATGCGCGCATGATCAGCGGCGTTTTCGGGGACGCCTTCCAGGTTGATTGCCAGTTGCTGCGCCTGATCACCCGACGTTTCTGTCCAGAACCAGCTGCTGCCCAATCCCAGTTCGTCGCGGCGCCTGCGCGCACGCGCAACGGATTGACGTTCGCCGGGGGTGGCGTTTTTGCCCAGTAGCGCACCCCGGTGCAGACCCGCGTCGATGATTTCCTGTTTGTGGCGGGTGCCCGTGGTCTGCATCAACAGGTCATCATGCGTACCTGCCCCGGCAGTTGCCACACGCATTCCCCGCGTCAGATCCATGCGCCCGTTGTTGACGATATCCTGCCCGACCGACCCCTTGCCGCGATTGATATCGGAACTGAAGCTAACGGCAATCTGGTCGATCCGACCCGCCACAATCTGGCGCGCCTCAGCGATGGGCATGTCGCCATCAGCCCGCCACGAAATGTCCCGCGCCATGGCAATCATGTCTTGATCGCGCCGGGACTTGGCTGCGTTGTAGGTGCGCAGGGCATTGGCCAACCGCCCCGGATCAGCATTCGGATCGTCGCGCAGCCGTTCATAGCGGATGCGGGCAAGGTTGAACCCCGGATCTTCGACACGGTTCAGCAGTGTGACGAATTCGGTTTGTGACGTGCCGCCGATTTGTTGTCCGGCTGTTTGCAGGATCGAACTGCTCAGACCGCGTTTGTATTCCTGAGACGCCGCGCCATGCATGACAAAATTGGCTGCGTTCCGACGCGTCTGGCCTCGCATGGAATCATAAATCAGCCCACCGCGAACGGTCCGCCCATCCCAGTTCAGCCGGCTGGGTATGTCCGCGCCAACCTGATTTTGGAACCACACAGCTTCGTCTGCCAGCCAGCTGTCGGACCCACCGCCAAACCACGATGATCCGCCAAAAGCTTGGTTCCAGACCGTGTCGTGCTGCACAAAGTCGCGGGTGATGTGGCCCAGAACCCTTTGGCGCGCCTGTGTCTGGCCTGCACTGCGATTGGGCCTGTACCATCCGCGCGACGTGTCTGCCGATGTGTTCCCCTTTGCCGGGCGGGCCGCTGTCGCGGCAGCGGGTGTCGACGTGCCAAAAATCTGACCGTGCAGGCGTTTATTGTCGGCTGTATTGGTCGTGTCATAATTGACCGACCGGCTGCCCTGCCCCGGCGCAGGGATGCGCGCGGCAAGCGCCGTGTACATCTGATCTTCAAGAGCGCGTATCGCGCGCGGGCTGGCGTGGCCTGTGTATCCCGGCGCGTCCATTTCAGCCGCCATCAGGCGTTGCAGGTCCTGACCCAATGCATCCACCGCATCTTCGCCATTCCGGCGCGCCACGCGGATGGCATCCTCGAACCGCAGCGCCAATGCCAGAGCACGATCCCCATCGAGATAGGCCAGCGTCACCCGCTCCTGCAGTCCTGTGAGGTTAGACTTGATTGAGTCGCTCATCGCGGTGATCTGTTCCGGCGACAGCAACGCGCGTTCCTGATCATTCAGCGACTTGGTAATTGCCTCGATGGCGTCATCATTGATCCCCGTCAGCCACGTCGCATCGGCCACCATTTTTGACCTTGCATTCACATTGGTCTGCTTGCTGTACGAAAAGAAATCTTTGACCTGGTTCCAGTCGCTGTCATCGTCAGCTTCGTCCCCAATCCGGGTATATGCCGTTGGGGATTCGTGGCCGGATGTGTACCAGATTGCGTTCATGGCAATCGGGCCGGGCCATTCAAGGCCGCCAACAGCCCCGGCAACCTTGCTCAGCTTCTTGTTCTCGGAATAAAGGTGATAGCCCCCCATCGCCACCAGTCCGACGCCACCAGTGAGCACGCCAACGCCAACCACAGTCGCGACCCCCAAAAGCTTGTCACCAAGGGATTCAACCGGCAATTCCGTCGCCACGACATCCGCTGCGCCGACCAATCTTTGGCGTTCTCTTCCGTGGATTTTCGGCAGTGGTTTTTGTGCGTTCGGGTTTGCGGTGTTGTAATTTGGGGTCGCTTCAAACCCGGTGTTCTTTTCAAATTTTCCGACGTATTCGGCGTGGCGGTTCCATTCGCCAACGATTGTCCCGTTGAAATGATCGACAACAGACCGCTCGACTTTTTCCCCAGCTTCACGTCCTGCCCGGATGGGCGCCATCAGGCGCCGGGCCGCGTCGTCGGCCATTCCGCTGACCCGGTTCAGGGACGTGATCAGTGTCGTTCCGAAATGCCCGGTGAACTGCGCCACCTGCATTTCCATGCCAAAAAGCGCCTTGAGTTTGAAATCCGACGTGTTGGACAGTGTTTTGTCGACCGAGGTCCACAACTGTTCGACCTGCGCATCATATCCTTCTCGGGTTTGTGACAGGGCATCGTCGGCTTGTTCCTGCACCACCGCCACGTGCCCGATGAACAAGTGCCGCACGCTTTCGGACACCCCGTCGATGCGCGGCATCATCTGTGCCGCATCCATCAGGTCATCGCCGTCCAGCATCCCGCCCAACCGGTTTACAACATCAGGATAGGCTGCTGCCAATGCCGCCGCAGACGCGCGAATATTGGCCTGATAAGCGCGCGCCTGCGCCTTCATGCCGATTTTCATCATCAACCCATTGTCACGCAGGCCTTTTATGGCCTTGGCAGGCATCGATTCCGGGTTCGTCGGATCAAAGAAGTTCTGGATACCGAAATGCCGCGTCTTGAAGGCGCGGTAGGTGGGGACAGTTGCTTCGTCCATTGCATGCAGGTTTTGCTGCACGTTTCGATCCAACGACTCTTGGAATTTCTTTTCGTCCGCATCCATCGCGTCGGCGGTTGGGGCAACCAGCCCCAACATGGACAAGAAGAACGAATTGCGCGCCTGTTCTCCGGTGAAGTTGGTGATCCGGTCATGCAGTGCCGCTGACCAATCTTCGCGCGATTGCGCGCCGATCCCCGGCAACGCGCTCGCCTGTTTCATACCGATATACGCAAGGTAGTAAGGATTGGACGGCCCACCAAACCGCGTGCCCCCGGATGGCGCAACCGGCAAAAGTTTGACCAGCCGATCCGCTTCTGCCGTGTACGAAGCCGCCGCCGTTTCCGAAGGCTTGTCCCATTTGAAATTTGACTTGGCGCCCGGTGGCCCTGAAATCAGTTCGGGTTTTTCTCCGGCAGGAATGGTGCGCAATTTGGTGCCCAGCGCGCCACCATGTTTGTCAAATGCCTCGCCCATCTTTTTGTGCGCTGCGTGCATTTCCGCTGATCCATCCTTTTTGAGATGATCAACGATTTTCTGGGTTACCTCGGACCGGCGGGTCTCCATGTCGGTATCCGCCGTGATCCTTGTGCTTTTGATGGTGGCTTCGTGATCGGCTGCGGCTTGATCAATTTCACCCAGCGCAACACGCGCCGCGCCCGCAACCGTTGCCGCGCACCGGTCGACAACGCCGTCAATACTGTCAGCCAGATCTTCGATCGAAAACCGCGTGTTCGCCGCCAGTGAATCCACTGTCTGCACAAGATCGCGCTGCGCCTTTCGGGTGGCTTCGGTGACGCGAAACACCGCGCTTTGAATGTTTGCATGATGCTGGCTGGGGGGGCTTCCTGTGGTCTTGGCAATCTTGGCCGATTGCGTCAGGGCATCAGATGGTGGCGCCCGTACAATCGGCGCGCGGATCGCGTTCAGGTCCGGAATGGTATAGGCAGGCATGGACGGTTCAGGCGGTGACGTCAGCGCCGTGGCAGGTCGCGTTTCTGCCTGTGCCTGTGGCGCGTCGGTTGCAGTCGCAGGCGTGTCCTTGCCCTGCCCGCCGGGCGCTTGTTTGCCGTCCTTGGCATTTTGTTGGCCTTTGCCCTTCGGGGCGGTTTCTTTTTTCTGGTCGGACTTGGCCTTGTTCGCAGTGCCTGCACCCTTGCCATCGGCCTGTGCCTTGGCCGGAGCTGGGGCGGTGCCGCCGGTGTCTTCATCAGCCGCACGATCGGCAGCAAGACGCTGGGGCAAATGGGTCAACCTGTCCTGCGTCCGGTTGTCAAATCGGCTGAGCACCGCCGTCCGGCTGGACGACAGGTGGCGTGGCGGAGGCCTAAAGCGACGGGACAACGCCATGGGTCATCCTTCCGGCGTCATCAGGTCAAGCACGACCTCAGGCAAAACCGATTGCAACAGCCTGTAAGGACGCGGCAGGAACAGCCAGCGCGACCCGGTAAACGCAAGCCCATCAAAGCTCATGTTGCCGTGTTGTGGGTGCGATCCGCGCCAGCACAGCCAAATCACATCGGGCTTAAGCCACCCGGCAAAGTCCCGGTAACCAATGGGAAACCGCCGGGTCAGCATGGAATGGCTGCGCAATAGACCCGCGGGGCAAGCCGCCACCTGTTCGGCAGACTTGGCCTCCAGAATGGGCGTTCTGGCCAATCCATCAAGATGCCCGGATAGGGCGGCTTTCATCGCACCGGCTATATCCGCCACAAACAAGGCCGCCATATCGTCAGGCGTGGCCAGCATGGCGCGCAAGCGATGCGGATCGGTCAGCGCGCCTGTGACACCCACGCCTGCTTCGCTGACCATCCCCATCGCCCCAATCACTTGAATGCGAGCGTTTTCGATACTGGTCAAACGCTGCAACGCGCGGTCTGCCTCTTCGCGGATCAGCATGCTTTGATCCTGTGACCGGGCCGCGATCTGTTGCATCAGATCAAGCCGTTCCGTTTCGACCGCGGCCCAGAAACCACGCAGCGCGTCGCGAGGATCATTGGACGCTACCCAGTCTGACACCTGCTGGCGCGTCACCACTGGCAGGGCATCCGCCAGCCGATACCGCAATCCGGGGGGTGCCGTGGCAACGTCAAGAACCTGCAAACCGGCCACGGGATTGCAGCTGTAGATCACCTGAGGCAAATGCCCCGCTACAGAAAAGCTGGCCACTGCCGGCGCGCCACCGGGCAACGTGCTGATCTGTGCATCAATCCTGTCGCGCCCAAAGCCCATCCCTTCCAAAACGGTTTCTAGGTCGGAAAACGGCAGATCGGGATCCAACAACAGGACCTGATCCAACTCAGCGTCCTTGAAATCTTCGAGGGGGTCGGAAATACGCTCCATCTTCATGATCCAACCTCTAATCCTGAGGGCGGCGTGCGCCCAATGCCCCGAAAATGCAGCGTCGTGGCGCGCGCAATGTCATTCATGCCAATCGCGCGGCGGTCTGTCCCGGCGATCACAGCGGCGGTGTTTGTGATGGCGCGGATATGTCCGCCTGACACGTCCACCTTGTTGGCCAGCCGTGTCAGGTCGGCCGCGGTGACATGGGCCGCGTCGCCCAAGTGTGCCTGCCACAGGGCGATGCGCTGACGTGCGTCCGGCGAAGGTATATCAATCACCTGATCAATCCGCCGGGCAAACGCTGTGTCGATCCGTTGCCGCGCATTGGTCGTCAGCAACACAATCCCGTTGTGGGATTCGATCCGCGTCAAAAGATAATTCGTCTGATTGTTGGCAAAGCGGTCGGTGCTGTCGCGGGCTTCGGTACGCGCCCCAAACAGAGAATCCGCTTCGTCGAACAACAAGATCACATCTGCCGCTTCGGCCCGATCCAGCACACGGGCAACGTGTTCTTCGGTTTCACCAATATATTTGCTGGTGACGCTTGCCAGATCGACCTTGAACAGGGGCATATCCAGTTTGGTTGCCAGCCAAGAACAGGCCAGTGTTTTTCCGCCGCCGGACGTCCCGCTCAGCATCGCGCGCACTCCGTGGTGCTTGCCTTGAGCGTGATAGGCAGGACCCAACGTGTCCTTGCCCGCCCGTCTTTGGCGGCAACGCTCAAGAAGCAATGCAAGTTCGGCTTTCAATCCGTCAGACAAGATCAACGCATCGTCCTCGACATGGGCGCTTTTCAGCCGCCCATGCGGTTCCATGTCGCCACGCGCTTCGGCACCGGCCGCCGCGCGGTAACCCTGTCTTTCAATCTGCATCCGCGTGCCAATTGCGGTTAGGCTGGCCGGGCCAAGCGTCTTGGGACACGGCGCACGGCCTTCGGAAACATCCGACCAGATGGCAAGCCGTTCTGCATCGGACACTTCGGGAACCGACAGATCGACAACGTCACGGCCCGGTGCATCAATTCCACCGTCACGCCCAGCCAGCACAATTCTTGGTGCGTCATAGCCGTTCAATGGCGCAAGCGTTGCGCGGCTGCCCGGCGCAAGCGCAATATCTTCGACAATCACCTTGCCGCCCAAAGTCAATGCCGGACCAAATGCCGGATCACTGATTGCATCCTGTCCGGGCATAACCGCGTTGCCCCCCAAAGACCGCGCCAAGGCCGCCGCCATCGTCCGTTGATCCCCCGGTGCACCGCCGCGAAGAATGATGCAAACAGGCCGCGCGCCCAAACGTGCGGCCAAATCTTTGGCTGTACGGTCAAACGTGGCGGGGCACGCACCAACGACCGAAATCTTTGGAATTGGCAAAACCGACGGCAAACCCATCACCGCCAGAACCGCGTCCGACACGGCAACCGGGGCCAACGCCATAGGCAGGCGCGACGGCATTGTTTTGAACAGATGGTGACGAAACAGCGCGCCGCGCAGCAACGCCGCCACTTCATTTGCGCCACCCAAAGCGCCTGAGACAGATGCCAACAAACTTGGTGTCGGCCGGAATGCGTCCTCTGTGTCCTGCAAGGCGCTCAGCTTGTGCGCTATGTCCGGCTCGGTCTCTATCGCGATGCCCAATGCCAGCAATGCGGCCTCTTGTGCGGACAGCCCCAACGCCTTGGCACCGTGCACCAATACGCTGTCTTCTGGTCCGGGAGAGGTCCAAAGCGATGCCAGCATCTGTTGCAGGGCCTGTGCCTTGTCCGGCTGGTCCAAAACGTCCAACGCGCGTGCTGCGATTGTGGTCAGCGTCAGGCGCAGGCGGGATGGGGAAAGATCGTTCATACGCGCCCCTCTGGTGTCACCAACCGTTCAAAGTGCAGCGAAACAACCCGGCCCAGCCAAGGCACCCATCCCGGCGAAACATCCAGCGCAGCGATCCGTTCAGGGACATGAACCGCATCCAGATCAAGCGTGACATCGATATGCGTGGCCGTGGCCGCAACAAATCCGGGACGTCGCGCACCTGCACGCCAGCCGATGCCCGTTTCGTTGTAATACGCATGTTGAAATGCCAGCATCGTGCCATCGATCAACGCCTTGGCTCTGTCTGGAAACGCACATTGACCCAATGATGGGGTCAGTCCGGCCCTCCTGAGCGCGCGAATGTCATCCACATCCACAACACCCAAAACACACCCCGTGCCGCGCAGACCCAATGGCCGGAGGCCCGATCGCGACGTGCCAAGCTCAAGGCGTCGCGCAAAAGGACGCAGCAAAGCGTGGGGCAAGCAGAACCGCCCTTGAGGCAACAACGCTTGGTCAGGCATTTCCAATGCTTCTGGCCAAGCCGCCAACATGTTTTCATGTTCGGGCAACCGCGCGGTGAACGCCTGAAGCACGCGCAATGACACATCCGTTCCCTGCGCGGCATCCCATTCGGGCAAGCCATACCGTTCCATCAAGGTCAGCATCACCGCCACCCCTGCAGCCCCGGTTGGCGATCCCGGACCCAGCACAGGCGCTTGATCCGGGGTGGCTGGGTCTGTTGCCTCACGCCCGGCCAATGCGGTCGCGTCCTGGGTCGGTTTCGCGTTATTTTGAAGCGAAGGTTCGTTTGACGCCTGTTGGCACGGCGCTCTATTGGCGTTTGGATTGGATGCATCTTTGGCGCGTGTCCGCAGGACAGTATCCGCAACCTGAGCGGCCCAAACCCGAAACCTGCGTTGCAGCGTTGGCACAGAAACGGGTGCAACTGGGCCGCAAATCAAGAGCGCAGCAAGGCGTAGTTGTTGAGCAATCGGCAAACGCTGAAAAGACGGCGTCGATTTCATCGCGGCCCAGATCACCGACACACTGGCGGACATCTGATCGTCTATCTGTCGCAACAAAGCCCGAACCACAGCCGGTTCCATAGCATTTGAGGGGTTGGCAGAGGTGTCGCGACCGATGACATCTGCCCTGTTCGTCAACACTCCCAGCAGCGGGGCCGCCGCATCCTGAACAAGCGGCTGCACGTTTTCCAACAGGCGCAACGCGACGGCGACCTGCCCGTTTTGCACCAAGCTGACAACAACCGCCGACAAAACCGCCGAGCCATCTTTGCGAACCAGCGCCGCGATTGCACGTACCACGTCCGGGGTCGCAGCATGTCGGTGGGCAGGCACCTGCAAGGCGCTGTGCACCCACCAAGGTGCCGGCCCTGATCCGGCACGCAAAACCCAAACGGCGCAACTGGCCAGCAGCTCAGGGCGCGAACGCCAACATATCGCTTCGGCTGATTGGTCTTCCCGTCCGGGCAGCGACCAAACCATCGGCAACTGTGCCAAGTGCCGGGCGATCACACGCCCCAATTGGTGCCGCGTCGCGCCACGCTTTACGGTCCCCAGATCCAGCCTGCGGATCAACAGTGCAGACCCATTGTTGGCGGGCCAGCTTGCTGTGCGCAGCGCGTCTTCGATTTCCGGAACAAGACCGGACATTGCGCGCCGCGTTGGCGCCGCAACAGCAAGCGCACCGACCGTGATGCGTTCAGCGCACATTCCAGACCTCAATTGGCAGGCTGGGCGGGCGCACAAAGACAGGCGTCGTGACCGGGAACACCACCCGTTTCTTGAACGTCTCTTCGATACGGATGCAGGCCAGCTTGCCTTTCAGATCGCAAATCGTGCCGCGCACAGGGTGCGGAAGCTTGCCGCGCCCCAAATCAACCCAACCACCAATCCTTGGCGTCCCGCGATCTATTACCACCTCAACGATATCACCGCCAGTCGCCTCTTGTTCCTTTTCCAGACGGGCCGAAACGATTTCATCAACATCCGAATGCGCCGACAGCAAGAGCGTGACCTGAAGCACGTCGGACATCACGCTGCGCGCTTGGGGGATTGAACCTGACATTTGACGGACCAACCAATCGGTCAACCGCAGAATATCGCGCCGCAGATCGACCGGCAGACCGGACCATCCCGGCAAGGCGGATGCATCCGAAATCTGTACATCCGCATCGTAAACCGACAGCTTTTCTGCCCACAGCAACCGAACGGCGGCAGGCGCCTGTCGCAAGCGCCCTAGCAGCGCCGACACAACACGCGCGATCCGGTCAACAATTGCCATGGCCTGTTTGGCGGCGGACACATCTTCGGTTTGTGTTGTCAAATCTCCCAGTGACAAGCGATCCATCGCAAGGCGGTTTTTTTCCGTCCATGTGACGGTTTCAAGTTTGCCAAGGTCGATCCTGCGGCGGTCATCCCACATGCGCATCTGAAGGGTCGCATAGAACTTTTCGATCTGGCCAAACACAACATCCAGTGCTTTGCGGCGGCCACCATAGGGAACATTTGGCTGGCCCCACGTTTTGGTCTGGGTTGCAACCAGCGTCGTAAGAGCATGCGTACGCTTGGTGTTCAGCTTAACCGCTGCGCTGTTGACTGCTTCGACCAACACATGATCCAGCAGCTTGGGGTTTTTGAACGACGGCGCGACCTTCTGGTGCCCGGCGAACCACGTGATCGGCACCTCTTTGAGAACCTTCATCATCGCTTTCAATTCGGGTGGCAGTTCGGCGCGGGTGCGCAGCACTTCGGCCAGCGGGTCGTCGTAAACACCCGGAAGCGCATGGGTCGATGTCACTCCGGCGCCATGCGGCCTAAGCCGCCTTGGACGCGCAAACACCGCAACTTTCACATGCGACTCCAACACGTCCCGGCGATGCCGGGACAGCGCTGAGACACGGTCGACTTCTTCTTCCCGCAGGGCCAGTGTGACCCGAAGATCGTGGCGCGCTTCGGCCAGATCACGTTCGACCAAAGCCAATTCGCGTTTCCATGCGTTTTCGATCTCGCGCAGGGCGGCAATTAGCGTGCGGGTGCGTTGCACCAGACCTTCGATGGCGGCAACGCGCGCTTCGGTCGCGCGGTACGCGGCCACCACGGATTCAAGGATCGACACAGCCGCCGTCAGATAGGCGCTTTCATCCGACACCACGCCCTGTGCTTCGTTAGACAATGGGTCCAGATCACCGGACAACGCGTATGGCACAAGATCCTTGAGCGCCAACGGCGTGTGCGCCTGAACGAGCGTGATGCGGAACCGTTTCAACCGGGGGGTCAGCGTGCCGTTTTCCAAGGAATCCGCGATTTTTTCGAAATTCAGCAGCACCATATTGTCAGGGGAATTGCCGACTTCTGTCACAACGCCGTTCAGCACTTCGCGTTCTTGATCGGTCGTCTGATCAGCATCCCGGAAGCTTTCGAACTTATCGCGTGGCAAAACAGCTATCTGCGAATTCAGCGCAATGATTGGCGCACGCAAACCATCCGTTCCGATATCCAGCGTCTGCACCTGGGACAACATATCGGCCTTGGTCCTCAGAGCCGAACTGCGCGCCGTTGTGGCCGATGAACTTGTTAACCGGTCCGCAACCGTCACATTGCGCAAATCCTGATAGCTGCCGGTCAGCGGACTGGCGTATTTGATGCCCGCCTGTTTATCCGCCAGCGTCAACAGCGCGTATTCATCCGCCGACGCCTGACGCGTTTCAGCAAAGAATTCCTGATAGACGTTCCCGGCTGTATAGCTTTCGGGCAAGTAGCTGCTGTCAAACGCGGTGGCGCTGTATGCTTCGGTTTTGCCAATTTCCAACGCATAGCCGGTTTGTTCGGAATAGCTCAGATCGGTTCCAACGCCGCCAAACAACGGCACATAAGTCGTTGTGCCCAAGGCCGACGGCGAACTGCTGTCCAGCAAACCCGTGCGTGGCTGTTCGGTCAGGCTGCCTGTTGCGGCCCCGCCAAGAGGTCCGCCAAAAGACCCGCCCAGACTTCCAGAAGTCCCGCCAAAGTCGAAACCGGTGCCAACAAATGTACCGGTGCCAAAGGTTGGCGTGCCCGCCGTGTTTCCACCCGCCAGACTCCGCACACCCGAAACTTCATCCACAAGCTCCTTGAGCGCCTCGGCTTCGTCGCCAACAAATGACGTTGTGCTGCGAAATCGAAATGGTTCTGCCTTTTCGACAGCCACCTCTCGGGCTTTCTTGGTCGCAGTGAAATAGCTTGTCAGGCTGCGATTTGTCGCCAGCGCATTGGTGCCTTTTGCGATCCCCGCAAGGATCGGAAAGGTCGCCAGTTTGGTGCTTTCTTCGTTTTCCAGCAACGATTGCCGCAGGCGGTAAATGTCGGCCTGAACGCGTGTAAACCCAAAGTCGATAAAATCATTTGCGGGTTTGAGAGCCTCGACCAAAGATTCCTGCAAAGGCAGTGCACCAGTTCGTTCAACCGTTTCGGACGGCTCAACCAAAGATTTCTGAAGCCGAGTCAGCAGGCTTTGCGGAATTTTGGCGCGCCACGTTTCGAACAGGTCTTTTGCTTTGCTCTCATGCACAGGAACATCGGGCGCTTCAGGGGCAACAAACGTGTCCTCGCCGGGCAACGCATCGTCGTCTGCGTTGAAATCCAGTATACGGGTCGCATCGATGCTGCCTTGCACCACATCTGCTTGGGCGCGCAGCGTTTCGCGTCGCGCGCGTTGCAGAGCGACCCGGCCCTGAAATCGTTCAACCGCCTGATCAAACAGGGGCGAAACTTGGGGCTGCACCAAAAGCTCCGGATCATAAAGCGCGTCAGGGACGACCAGATGCCACGCAACTTCATCGCGGGGATTGCCTGGGTCAAAAGGGGCAAGCGTCCGTGCTTTGCCCAGAACGGCGGAAAGTTCACTTTCCGGCAGTGGCGCTGTGACCTTGCGCCAACCTGCCGGAAACAGATCAGGGATGTTGCCGCTTTGGGCGGGAACAATTCCCGCTGCGGGAAGGGTTCGAAAAATCTGAGCCGGATTGGCGCCTAGGCCACCTTGCGCCCGGATGTGCCCCATATGCTCAAGCAGACTGTCGATGCCTGCCTGAAACTGTGCAGGGCTTTGCCCCATCCCCAGTGACGTTGGCGCGGCGTCTGGTAGCAGGCCACCACCACGACTGGCCGCACCGTGGCGGGCCACCCATTCCACGGCCCCGCCGGACCGAACCCCCAGGATTGCCACGGCGGCGTAGCTGTCCAGCAATTGGCCCAACCGAGTGGCCCCCCCCCGCGCGCCGATCACCAACCGGGTGGCCCTGTTAAATCCATTGGGCAAGCTGACCAGTGATGCCGTGTCGCGCAACGCAATCAGGCAAGGTACCACGCCATCAATCAACTGAGGATCTGCATAAGGTGCCGCTGTCGCATCCCTTTGCTGATCCCATGCAAACCCGGCCACATCCGCCAAGACCTGTTGGGGCTGCGCTGAATAGCCCGAGGCCGGCACCAACACCACAACATAGACCCCGGACAACACCGGCCCATCAGATTGTGCAAAGCCGTCAAAGTCTGCTGACCCTGTGTCGGCGGCATCCAGTGACAGAACAGGCAAGTTGGATACATTTAGCCGCCTTGCGCTGTTTATCGACAGGTCCTGCCCAGAGCCTGTCAAACCCAGACCGGGTTCCAACACAAATGCTCCAGGCGACGTGGCTTGATCTGCCAAACTTATCCGAAACCCTTCCAACACGCCGGGCGCCAAAAGGGCCCCCAACCGCCCTTGGCGGATGTCAGCGGTTCGCCCGGCCAGAGACAGCAGGTCACCACCAAGCGTACGACCCGCCCGGAACAAGGGCCGTTGCAATCCAGCGGCGCCATCAGGACGGCTGACCGGCTCTGGGTAAACCGCCAGGGCTGACGTTTTTGCGCCAAAGGGTGTTTTGTCGAGGAAGGTCATGATCAAAGCCCCCCAACTGCGTCTGCCAACGCGTCGCCCAAATCCGAACCTTCAAGTCCAGGCTCGCGCCAAATCCGGCGTATATCCGTCAGCCCCAATCGCAACACGGCCGGGTCAATTTGGGTCATCTTTGACGCCAGATTGAGAACTCTACCGGTTTTTGCCAAACGCGTGCGTTCAGTGGCATCGCCGGGATTGTTTTCGGCCAGCGGGACAAAATCAAACTTCAGGCCCGCCCCCAGAAGGGTTTCGACTGTTTTTTGATAGGTCGTGTCGTCGTTCAAAAAATGATTGCGTACCACCACTGGCAAGCGGTTCCCAGCAATCTGCCGTGCAGCGTCTTCCTTAAGACCCATCGTATTCTCAAGAATCTTTGAAACAGCTTCGACTTGCGCCGCGTCATTGATGTCGGGCGCCCAGATACGCATAGCACCAACCACAAAAATGCCGTGTTCCACCTGTCCAAGCACCGTGAAGGTCCCCGGTTGAATCTTTTCCAAAAGCTCCTGACTCGAAAGTGTCCCGCTTTGCAGCATTTCGCCTAGCGCAAACAGCCCGCTGCGCGTTCCTCGGCGGGCGATTTCCATCAGGCGAAACATGGCCCGAACGCCCACTTCGCCATCCAGCATGAACAGGCCTTCGACAAAAACATCCATGTTGTTGTCCGAAAACACGCTCATCAAATGATCGCGCGGCGCCTCAATCAGCGCGTCCCAGTCCACTTCTGGCGCCGGTGGAGCGGGCGTGTCGCCTCCGCCCTCGGTGATTTCACCGTCGGATGTCACGATGCCGTGGACAGCCAGATCCGTTCGCTGGTGTTGCGTTCTGCGCACGTACCAAAGTTCATCAAAGTTGCTGAGCAAGGCATTCCACGCCTCGGGGGCGGCTTCACCGCCACCGGTGACGGGCGTGCCATCCAAAAGCTCACGCAGCAGATCTTCGGGGCTGGTCGCGCGTCCGCCAACTGCGGGCGGTGGTGTCAATGGCAACTGGGTCTCGGCAACCTCGGCAGGGGTGGTCATCCACTTGGATCGTGGAACAGGCACAACCACCGTGACCGGTGTATTGGCCAAGGTCTTGGCATCGGCTGCCAGATCGACGGGCGGCAAGGAAATCGCATCGGCGATCACAGCGTCCAGTTCGTCGGCAGGCAAGGCAATCAGTTCAACCGGAACATCAGCGGGCAGCCACGACTGTGACAGGCGGAATGGCCCTCCGGCTTCGGCGCGCAGTGCAACGGATGCGGCTGGCAACCGCCCGACCGCCGGAATAATGCGCGACAGGGTTGCTGCCGGAAATCCTGCGCCACCCGACTTGTCGGTTTCTTCGGTGACAAGCGTGTCGAATTGCTGGAAATGGGCGCGCCTTTGTGCGGCGATCTTGGGCGAGACGCCTGCCAACCCTTCGTTCACTGCGCGCAATTCGCGCCGTACCAATGGCCCATCAACCCAAAGCACCCGGTTGCCCTGAAGCGCCACCATCGCCAAAGGCAACGCCTGCGCAGGAAAGTCTGCCTCGCGGCCTTCTCCAAAAATTCGCCACGCGGCTTGCGCCCGCCATTCCGCATCATTCAGACGGTTCGTCGCAATGGGTTCCGGCGTCAGGCTCAATAACACGGCTTCGTTGATCAGGCTGTCTTGCAAGCTGCGTGCCGCATTGACCGACGCAGGGTAGTTGGCCACCGGAGTCGAAGTGAATTCGACCACCGATGCAGACAAGACAAAAACGCCTGTACGGGTTTCCAGCGGCGGCGTCGGGTCGCCCATCCGTTTAAGCGCCACGTTCAGGCGGCGCTGCGTAGGGATGTCTGACAGATCCAGCGTGACGGGTTTGTCGATGTGGATGATCTCGCCACTGGGCGCGATTCCCAGCCCTGCCGCAATCGTCAGGGACGTCGCACCACCCGTTGTCACTTCAAGCCCCTCGGCCACGCCCTGACCAATCGCGCGACCCATGTCGGCGTGGCGGGTCAGGTGGTACGACTGATCGCGGTTGAAATGATCCGCCGTAACGTGTTGTCCATCGAACCACGCGGTGCGCGACCTGCGCCCGTCAAAAATCACCTCGGGGCCCTGATCATCCATCATGTCCAGCATCAGGCGCTGAAAATCGGCTTTCCCGTACATGGCTTATCTCCTCATTCCGGCCAACAAGGCCAATTCCGCAGCGGAATAGCTGTAGCGACGGTGCGTGAAATCGGGCTGCACCGCGCCTGCGTTCATGTTGAATGTGTCGTCAAAACTCACTTGGCCCGAAGGCTGCACGATCACAGGCACCATGATGCGCGCCAGATGTAGTGGGGTGTCTTCTGCACTGGATACGTGGCGCCACAGGTCGCGACGTTTACGCAGGTGCAGACTGTCCATGTCGACTGCTGTCGCGCCGTGCAGCGTGGCCATATCGCTTTCGTCTTGAACCGTATGATCCGCTGCGCGCACCCCTAGTGCCAATCGGCAACTGTCGACGGACAGCGACGGTTGCGTGCTGTCGATCCGGTCTGCGTTTCCGGTGGCAAAGGCCGGTTCGGGGCGGTGCGCAAAGCTGGCAAATTCTGCGGTCACGTCCAGCGCCACATGGCTGGGCAGCGGTCCTGCGGCAGGGCGCACCGCGTCACGTAGCGCTGCCTGTCCGTCGATGTCCTGTGCCGTCTGCGCAATCCAGTCTCCCAGATGCACCGAGCTGTCGAACCGCAGCTCGATCAAACGGCCGCGTGGATCAATGGCAAGCCCCGGCGTCACCACAACCTTTTTGGGGCCGGGCGCGTCAGGATCGGCGTTCTCAAGGCGCACGTCCATCCCGGCAACCGTGCCCGCCCCGTGCAAAAAGGCCAGCATCCGCGACCGGCGTGACCGATGATACAGTTGTTCGGTTCGGAAATGCTCGGCGCTTAGCATCAGGCCTTCTGCCAAATTCAGGCGTTCTGTTCCCGCGTTGCCGGTGCCGGGCGCGTCCTGATCCGCCAGCGGATCGGACAGTTCGTATGGGGTAAACCCTGTCATGGCGGTCGCTCCTATGGTTCAAGTCGCGGATCAAGAGCAGGCAGGCCGCGCAAGCGGGACTGCCCCAGTTCGGTGGCGTTCAAAGTGAAGGGCTGTGGGCCGGGGTCGGCGCCAAGCCGGGTTTCGACACCCAAGAGCGCGTTCAATCCCAGCAGCAATGTTCCCGGTGCCTCAAAGATGTCTGCGTGCACATGGGCAGGCACTGCGCGTGCAACGGTGTTGCGCACCAGGCCCGCTTCGGTTTCGGACAACGTTTCGTGGACCAAAATCGTCACGCGGAAAGCCGCATCATCTTCCATCTCGGCCAGTTGAATGGCCGCTTCGGCGCGCTCGGCCATGCTGGTCAGGTCGTGTTCCAGCACGTCGGGCCGAAACAGCGCGAACAGCCGTTTTTCATCCTCATGGCCAAGGAGGAAATTTGGGCCAAGCACCGAATTTGCGTTGGCCCGCGTACCGCGCGTCATCGGGTCAAGCGTATCGTCGAAATCGGCGCCAAGGATCGTCGCGAAGGTCCGGCGCAGCATGAAATTTTCAACCACGACGATGCGCGATGTCCGAACGCCGCCGTCGGTGGCGATGTCCAACGCCTCTTCCAGACCGCGCAAGGTGCCATGCCAAAGCGACTGGTCAGCCGCCCGTGCGATGGTCCGGCGCTTGCCAGTTTCGCCCAAGGCCGGATCAAGGCTTAGCCCCAGCCAACCGCCCAACCAGTCAAGCGATCCGACCGGCGCGCTGCCAGCACTGGCGCCGCGCCACGTTTCCGCGATCTGCGCCTCAAGCGGGGTCAGAACCCCTTCGAACAGGCCAAGAAAGCGTTCAAGAAAGTCGCTGCCCTCGGCGCCCGGCCCTTCGGTGATCGTGTAAAGCTCGGGCAGGTACTTTTCACGGTAAGAAAAACGCGGTCCCCAGACGCGCATGGCAAACAGCCGCGGCGTCGCGGCACCCGTTCCGATCAGGCGCAGCCGTATGTGCAGATGGCGGCCCTTGATCCGGCTGTCGCCGGGGCGGTCAGCCTGCACAAGACAGGAAAACAGCCCCAGCCGATCCTTGATCCGATCCGACACTGGCAGGTGGTTGCGCCCGTGCGCGTGCTCCGAGTCTATATCAACCCAGACCCCGCGCGCTGGATTGCCCTGGGCGTCTGTCACTTCGCCAAATATGTGGCTGTGCATATCACCAGTCGGAACACCATCCTCGGTCGCCTCCAGTTCCAAAACGATGGCGCAGCCGGGTGGCAGGTCGGCTTCGAGGTAGATGCGGTGCCAGACAAACCCTTCTTCGCCAGCATCAATCGGGCTGAGATCAATCACGCCGCCACGCGCAAAGGACGCGTACGATAACGGCGAGAGCCGGGCACAGGGCGGATCAACCTCTACCGGATAGTGACCCATGTCAGTGCTGCCCCGGCACAGCCGTTCACCCGTCCAGCCGCGCAAGGGAATACGTTCGGGACCCGGCAAAGCAGTGGTCACATCGGGTGCATCGGGGTCGGGCGCGGTGTAAACCCGCGCTTCGCGCCAATCCGGGGCCACCAGCGCAACCCGATCACCGCCATAGGCGCAGATGCTGAACGCCCGAGTTACCCCGATCAGGATCTGGCTTCGAACCCGACCATCCGGCCAGCGCCATTCCAGACGTGACGCGCCACGCGCGCGCTCACCCTCACGCAGGAACACCACGACCGCATCATTCAAGGCAACCATGTCCAAAAGCGGTTCGCCTTCAGGAAGTTTCAGATCAATGCCCGTCAATCGCGGTGGGTTTGGCGCAATCGGATTGGGGTCAAAACCCACGCCGGGGCGTTGGAAGGCCGTGATCGGGCGCGGCACGGGCGCACCGTCAACACGTGTCAACCGAGCACGGCGGCGGTTCAGCAACCAGATCGCGGACATATCTGGGGCCGCGCTGATCCGGTCAAAGGCATTCGGACCCAGTTCAAAGTCGAGGGGCGCAAAGCGTTCCTGCCGATCAGACCAATGCAGGAAACGGCGCCGGGATTCGCGGGTGATCACCAGCAAGTCGCCTTGCACCGAGCAATCAAAGTCCAGAACCGACATGCCTTCGCCCGCGTCAAAGATGCGCTCGGTCCCGATGCCCGCACCACCGGCGTCGATAAAGCGATCATCCCGGTCCCCGATACGGGCCCATGTGCCAAAGGCGTCAACAGCCATCGGCGGGCGCGCCGCTTGGCGGCGTACGTCGCGCTTTGACACGCTCGACGGCTCCACCTTGGCGGCAGGGACAAGCCCCAATGCATTGCAACGGGTATCCCAACCCACGGTCGGAACGGCAGCAGTGTCAAAGTGCTGCGGGCTGTTGAGTGCCCAGTGGGAAAGGTTGTTGACGTCCCGCATCAGCACACCTCCGGCACAACCGGGATGGCCACCGATGTGCCCGACCCACCAGATCCGCCAGTGCCCAAACCCGATGGATCAAGCGCATCGGGCGGCGCCAGAGCATCCACCGCAACCACCACGTCCAGCAATTCCGGCAATTGCCATTCGTCCAGTTTCAGCACTTGCCCACCCAAAGGGCCACTATTGGGCAACACCACATAACCAGCTTCGTCGGGCACAAAGATGTTGACGCCCTGCACGGTACGCACGCCTTCGATCCGCGCGATTTCAACCTCGATCTCACGGGCGCTGACATGGCGCCCCATACTCCAGCCGCCACCCGATTGCCCACCGGGGGCCAGAGGCCAAAGGTATGAATACAGTCTGTCCTTTACGGCCTTCACGACGTCTTCACGCAAGTGCCCTTCGCGCAGGGATATGGCTGTGGTCAGGCCAAGACCGCGATATTCAGGCGACACCACATAAAGTTCGGTGCCCAGCGGGCGACGCGGGTCGAAATGCGCATGAATCTGTTCCAACAAGGTCCGATCGGCACGAGGATTTGCAGGGCGGCGCACCGGTTGATCGGGGATGGCAAGCACAGAAACAACACCTGTTTGGCCTGTGACGCGCTGATGCGGACGAAAGCCCGGCAGCACCTCAACGCGGGCCAACCCAAGCTCAGCGCCAATGGCGCGGTAGTCCTCTTCGGTGACGCAGCGGTTGCGATGGTGCAGCCATGCGCCGACGCGGCGTTCTGCAGCGGACAGGCTTTCGGCATCCTTCCCACCCGTCATCGCGGCGGGCTGGTGGGCCTGAACCCCGGCCAAGGCCAGCGTCTTGAGTGTACCGGGCGCGACGTTGCCCGCGATACCGCCACCTGCGCGCGCCATGTCCAAACGTACCCGAGTCCCCTTGGGCAGGGCCTTGCCGGTCAGCCCATCGCCAAACAGTATTTCTCCGGTCTGCGCGTCCAGTTCGTAGGCGCGCGCTTCGCCATCTTCGCTGCCCAGATCCGTGACGCGGGTCCACGGGACAAATCCCTTGCCCTCTTCCATCACCGACACTTTCAGGCTGTCAGGGTCGATGTTGCCTTTGGGGAGTTTAAAACGCATGCCCGCTACACCAGTCGCAATTCCAAGGCTGATGTTGGCCAGCGTTTCACGTTGATCGACCGACACCGCGTTGATCCCCATCCACGACAGCGGCAATTGCGCCGCGCTGTCGCTGGCGCCAAGGCGTATCCAGCCGATCAGACGGCCCGCCAATTCTGCATCGTCTAGTCGCGGCGGGCGGTCACCAACTCCGGCGTCCACTTCGGCGGCCAGATCGTTCGAAGGCGCCAAAACGTCGTCCGCTACCGGTAAAACCAGCCGCATGGTGCCTTCACGGCTCAGGCCCTGTGTGCCGTCCAGTTCCCAGTCCAACGCGCGAAATCGCATATCGCCGTCCGACGGGTGGCGCGGTGGTGCAGTGATGGACCATTCCATCCCGTTCAGCGGCGCCGGGGGCAGGTCCAACCCATCGGGCCGCTCGATCCGGGGCACTACGCCGATGTTCAACAGCGCCGGTTGCGCGTTCAGCGCAGCCTGCGCTGCATCCTTGGCCGCGGGGCTGTCATCCAAGGCAAACAATGCGATCCACGCCGCCTGATCGACGCTTTCGGCAAACAGGTCACGGCCCTTGGGCTGCGCCTTGTCCTTGGCGCCAAAAACACGTTCCGTTTCGTAAGGATCAACCGCCGGCAAACCGTAAATCTCGGACAGGGACGCCAACACGGCGGACAGATCGCTGCTTTCGTCTTCGGACAGGCGCCGCTTGATATAGAGCTGTCCTTCGAATGGCTGCACCGTCGCGCCCGATGTCAATTCAAACGGCACGGGTCCGGTGACACGGGTGCCCGCCTTGGCCAGCACCGCCTTGCCGGGTTTCTTGTGACTTAACGCCAGCAACCCGCGCGCCGCCTGTGCGGGCGCTTGTTTAAGGTTCAGCAGGTTGAGAAATTCCATCCGCATGCGGCGCGGCGTCAGGTTGGCCCGGTACAGCAACGCCTCGCCCATCCAGGCGAACAAGTCGATCATCGTCCGTCCTGGATCGCCGGGCCGCGCGTTGCGCCACTCCGGCGTGTGGGCCGGGATGCGGCGGACCATTTCCTCGGCCAGCTCTTGCGCGGTCATGTCCGAGAGGTTGACACGTGGCAGCATGGTTATCCTCCCAACCCGATGGACAGGCCAAGCGCGGCGGCTTGCCCGGTCATGCGAATGCGGTAGCGCAGCGTGATGCGGACCCGTTCGGCATAGTCACCTTCGGGTTCGACCTCGATCTGCTGGATGGCGATGCGGGGTTCCCACTTGATCAGCGTTTCGGCCACGCGGTCATGGATGCGGCGGCGGGTGACCAGCGTGTTGGGCTGGTGCACGAAATCCTGCAACGCACCGCCCAGCTTGCGGTTCAACAGGCGTTCACCGGGGCGGGTGACCAGCAACGCGCGGATGGTTTCGCGCACCGACCGATCCAGATCAGGCCAGTTCAGCGACCCTGTGTCGTCGGGCACCGGCATCAAAGGCCATCCCACGGGCAGGGCCGGGCGCATCGGGTTTTGTGAAGAGGTGCTCATGGATGATCCTCCTATTCAGACGGCGGCGGTGGGGGTGGCGGGAAATTCGGGAAGGGAATGCAAATTCGGACGTAGGGCAGCCAGAAAAAGATGATGTTCAAAAGCTGGAGGAAGATTTGCAGGATGATGAAGGCGCAGATCGTGATGATCGGAATGGAAAAGCCGCAGATCATACCAAAGGTGACCGGGGTGGATTCGTGTTTGCCGTCCAGCAGGTCACCAAGATTGATGCGATCCATATGCTGTTGCAGTTCGGGTGGGACCTTGACCGCGACGTTGGGTTTCAGCGACTTGAGCACCTCCAGCCCCAATGGCGGCAGTTCCACCTGCCGTGGCGGGCCGTCGCCACCGTAGAACCACGGACGAATGCTCCAGTTCGGGCTGGGCACTGACCACACGATGCGCGGCGGGCAGCCGGGGCAATCATCGATCCGCACAAAACACCGCAAACGGTATTCCAGCGCTATAGCGGGAAACTGCGGCGTCATTGGCGATACCGTCGCCCAGCGCGCGCTCATGGCGGCAAAGGCGGCATTGGCTAGGTCGTCTTCGACCGTAGCCGACACTGCTGTCCAAGTGTCAGGCATGTGCACCGTGCTGGGCGCGGTTGGTTCCTGAAGGATGAAGGCGCGGTAACAGACTTGCAGGAAATCAAAAAGGTTGCCAGCGTTGACACCTGTCAACCCGATCCCGCGAAGCGCATTTCCGATGGCAGGCGCCGCGCCATCGTTGAACGCCCCGGTTTCCTGCGCCAGCCACGTCAGCGCCGATTTCAGCGTGCGCAGTGACTGGTCCGTGGGCCGCAACATCTGATCGCGCGTTACATTGGTGTTGACCGGCGGCAGGGTCACTCCGCTGCGGTTGGCCCTGAGCAGTCCAGGGATGCGCGATGTCACATCTTCGAGACTAAAGGGCGGTGTCGTCTCTGGTTCAGGCTCGGTTTCGGCACTCGACAATGGCAGAAAACCATAGAACAGGCTCATGCCAGTGTGCGCCACCACATCGGGCGGAGCCGGGAACAGCGGCACGGTCGTTTCGGACAGAATATCGCCTTGTCCGGGCAGTTGATCCAGCCGCGACAGAAGCGTTGCGTTCCTGCCTTCCAGCCGTTTGCGCCGCAGTTTGGCATCCGGGTCATAGGTCGTGGTGTCGTTGAAACTGCCCGAAGGCGGGCCTTGCCAGCCAACCGGCACATCGCCGCGCCGCATCCAGCCGTCTTCGCCGCCCGCCCGCACCCGTCGGATCACCAGACCGGCACTTGCCACTTTGGCAGGGTCCAGCCGGGGCAGGCCCGGCACGATACAGCGCGCATCCACCACGACCACATGAAACATCCGGTGCACGGGCTGCTGCAGTTGCGGCACCTTGCCCGTCGCATCGAACACGGACCGCGCCGTCAGCCTGTCCGCCCAGTCCGGCGCGCGCATGTCCTCAAGGAAGGCCTCGACGAAATCGTCTTCTCCGTAGGCCAGAATGGTTGGGGCAAGGATGCCCTTCTGACTCTGTTCCAGCGCAAGCCCGGTTATCATGGTGTCATGTTTCACAGCATGTTCCCCGCGCCCGGCGTGTAGGTGCCTGACACCACGGTGGTCAGTTGCCCGACGTTGCCTTTGACCACACCGGACACGTTGCACATGGCGGTTTGCATTTCGACCTTGCCGGTGGTCATCTCGACCCCTGCGCTGGCGTTCATGGTGACCTTGGGCGCAGTGATCTTGACGCCCTCGCTGTCCATTTCGATCTTGGATGCACCATTCGCCGCGCTGATGGTGATCTTGGTGCCGTCATCGGCCAAGGTGACGGTGTTGCCGCCGGGTGTCTTGATCTCGACCACCGGGCTTTCGGCTTCGTTGATCGACAGGACCGTGCCGCCGCGTCCCTTCATTACCCATTTGTCCATCTGTTCGCCGGGGGTTTCGATGGGCGCATTGCCCATCGCCCAGACCGACCCCAGAATGACCGGCGTGCGCGCGTCGCCCGACAGAAACGCCAGCACCACGATGTCGCCGGTGCCCGGCATCATGAACGCGCCATAGTTTTCGCCCGCAAAGGGTGTCGCGACCATGGCCATGACTTCGGTCCGAACCTCGTCGTCGTCTGCATGCAATGGGTATTTGACCTTGAGTCGCCCAAGGCCGTCTTCGTCTTCCAGATCGACGACCTCGGCCAAAAAAACCGCAGCACCTACCCCTGTTCCGCCTGCGTGGATCATGCTGCAACCTCCCCTTTGAAATAGGCGCATTGTGCTTCGAATTCGGTGACGTAGCCGCTTTGGCGGCTGAACACGTGCCGCGCCTTGGTGGTGTAGTAGGTGTTGGAAAACCGCGGCCCGACGCCGTCGATTTCCAAATGTGCGCCGACACGGATCAGCGGGTTGCCCCGCGCTGTGCCACGCGCCGTGACAAAGCGCCGGGCCGCCTGCGCGCCGCGCGCGTCGATCATCGCCTGCGCTTCGGCCTGATTGGCAACAGGTGCGCCCGACAAATGGCACATCGTGTCACCGAACGGGTCAAGGTATTCCGCCCCTTTGCGACCCTCGCCTGGTCCCAGTTCCGTGGTGTCCATGCTGGCCAGAACGGCGGTTCCCTGCACCTGATCGTAAGCCGACAGGCTAAAGCGCGCGCGCTGATGGGCAAGATCGGCACTGATGCGTACGTCTTGCAGGGTCGTGCCGTAGCTTAACGGCACAGTGCCCCGGTTGATTGCCGCGCGCGGCCCGATTGTCAGCTTGCCCTCATGGGTCTGCACATCAGCGTCCCAGTCGGCCAGCAGTTTGCGCAGGAACGACAGGTCGCTTTCGTCCACTTGGTGGCGCTGCATGATTTCGTCATTCAGACTGTCGACGTCGGCGCCTATCAGCTGCGCGTCGGTGGCCAGATCGCCCAGTAGATCGCGTAGCGGCTTGCCCTCCAGCGCGCGGGTGCGGCGGCGCATACGGAACGGCATCAGCAGATCTTCGGCCATGACCACCAGCCGGGGATGGCCGCTGTCAGTGCCAATCATTTCCAGGGCGCTCACTCGTCCGGCAAAAACTTCGCGCGGCTGATCTTCATCACTGTCTGTGTCACGGGCCGGGAACAGCAGGCGCAATTCGCTGCCCAGCCGGATCGCATCGGTGTCAGAGAACTCAAAGGCGAAATCCAGCCCGTGCCCATCGTGATTTGCTGCGTTGTCCAGTGTGATTTCGGCATGCGCCAACCCGCCTTCGGCTTCGCAGACAACCATTTCGCGGATCAGGTCATTGAGCATGACTGGCTGGTCGTTGCCAATGTCGATCCATGGCCGGGTTGAGGTGACGCGGTCGCTCATGGCTGCAACCTTTCCTCGACCCACCGCGCGCGCTCCTGCAACTGCCGGAACATGCGTTCGGTTTTCACCGGGTCCGGCGCGCCGGGGCCTTGTGCATCCATGTCCCGCGCGCGGGCATCCACGTCAGCGATCTGGGCGGTCACTTCGCGAATGTCGACACTCATGGCCCGTCCTCCCCGAATAGAAGCTGGGCAAGATCAACCTTGGCACCGACCTCGGCCTTGGCGGTGAAGATGCCGTTTTCGTCGACGCCCGCCTCGGAATTGGCAAAGCTGTCGACGGCCCTGTCCGGGTCAAAGGCGCTGGCCATATCTTCGAGTTCAGACAGGCCCGACAGACCCGCGCCTGCGCCACCCCCGGCGTTCAGCCCGGCAAAGGCGCCTAGCCCGGCTTCGACGCTCAGATCGGCGCCAAGGTCGATGCCGCCGCCCATGTCCAAACCGGCCCCGGCGCCACCGCCGATGGACACACCGAAATCAAGGCCCGCACTGACGTCCAGCCCGGCATCAAGGCCAAAGCCCGCCCCCATCGACCCGGTGGCGATAGGTGCAGCGGGCAATCCAAACTGCACGCCCGCACCGGCTCCAAACCCTGCGCCGCCGCCCGCACCTGCGCCGAACCCGGCGCTGGCCCCTGCAGAAAACGCACCCCCTGCTCCGGACGCCTGCGCGCTGGCGGAAAAGTTGCCCAAGGCCCCGCGCACAGCGCCGCCTTCGTCACCATTTTCAGACGGTTCGGTGAACACCTCTTCGGTTTCGGGAAGGCGAAAGTTTTCGACGCCGTTCTTTTTGGTGGCATTCTGGACCGGTGCGTTGGCTGGCAAGGGTGTGTCCGGCGGCAACGACAGTCCACCATTCACCGGAGCGCCGCTGTCAGCACCATTCGTGGCACCAAAAGCCGCGTTGCGTTCTTGCATCGAAAACTTGACCGACGCACGTAAGGGAACGCCATCCGCCGAAAAATACTCCAGCGTTTCGTTGCATTCGGAAATCACGCCACGGAAACTGAAGTTGCCCCATTCAAAGAGCGCGACCTGCGGAACTTTGACGGTTTTGTCGCTGTTGTTCTTACCATATCCCTGCAACACCGCGTCGCCGGTTTGCATCATGGCCTGAATAAGCGTCGTCTGGTTGCGCACATCGGCGCCGCTGTCTGTCTGGTCAAAGATCAGCTGCACGGACAGTGACCGTTCGGTGCCGCCGACCACCTGAACCGGGGCCTTGTCCTGCTTTTCGCCCTTTTCCTCTTGCAGTTTGGCCCGCGCAGTCACTTCCAGCGTTTCGGGATTGAACTGCACGGTCAGCGGCGTCAGCCCGTCGCGCGACCGGCCTTCACTGTCGGTTGTTGGGGTCAGGGTGGCGCGGGCAAGCTGGGTCATGCGTTCGCTCCCGGCACCAATGCCATGCCTTCGTGAACAAAATGCAGCTCTTCGATGCCAACATCCGCTGCCGCACCGGAATAGGTCGCCGCCTTGAACTTGACGGGCAGCGCGTTGGACATCACCCAGCGATAGCGGGCGACCTTTTCAATCTGACCGCCTTCTTTGCGGTAGCTTTGGAAATGCGTCAGCTCGGCCCGCAGGCGCAGGCCGGTGTTCTGGCCACCGACCAGATCGAACCACGTCCACAGGTGATGCGCGGGCGTCATGCCGCGCTTGAGGATCACGGTGGCATAGGTTACCTGCCCCGCGCGCTGGTATTCGCCGCGATACATGCCGCCCTCGCGGATGGCGCGCGGCTCCATCGTGGCTTCAAGACCCGACACCTCGGAAAAGGCACCGTTGCACAGGCCAAGGTCCTTGCTGTCCCCTGTCGCGGGGTAGAACGCCACTTCAAACTGGCCGGGGATCATTGGGGGAACGCTCATGCCACGCCCCCCTGCCCTGTGCCGCGCAGGATCGGCAGTGTTACGTGGATCATCTCGATCGGCATTGCGGGGCGAAACCCAACGTCAACCCGCAGCCGTCCTGCATCACGTTCTGCCTGCGGGTTGTTGGTGCGGTCACAGATGACGGTAAAGCCCGGATCTTCGCGCCCCGGTGTCAGGCCGCCCTGCGCCAGCATGTCTTGCAGCACCACGGTGAACGACGCCGCGACCTGCCGCATCAACTGGTCGGAAACCGGCTCAAACACGATGCCATCGCCCAAGCGTGCCGCATGTTTCAAAAGCCGCGCCATCATGCGCCGCGCCGGGCCTGCGTGCCAGGCGCCATCCCTGTCGGTGGTCACGTCGCGGGCAAAGCGAATGTCACGCGGGCCTTTTTCCAGCGCGCAAATATGATCGGCTGCATTGATCTGGGTGGTGGACAAACCGGTGATTCCGCTGATGGGTGCGGCGGCCACGCTGCCATGTCGTCCTGTGCCTGCCTCAAGCCGCGCAAGATGCGCCGCAAGGATCGCGTCAGCGCCCATCGCGCCGCCGGGCAGGGGCGCAGATTCGGCGCTTTGGACGAACGGCGCGGCCAGCATCACAAGAGGCGAACGCGCCATGTCGTCGCTCAAACGGGCAACGCCGGTCACATGGGGCAACGCGGCGGTCAGAACCATGTCCCGTCGGTGGGTTTCCAGAAACGCTGCGATCCGGGTCATCGCTGCCTCCCACAGCCCCAGTCCCGGTTCGTCGCAGGCAGGCAAAGGCAGCGCTGCTGACGGCAATAGCGGTGTCACAGATGGCAACGGCCCATCCTTGGCAAACTCGGCAAAGGGCACTGATTGTGGTGGAACAGAGACTGTTTCAAGGTCAGCCGACGTCAGATCTGGCAGATCTGGCAGAACCAGCAATCCCGCCTCTTCGAGACCATAGAGATGGGTCAACCCGCTGCGCTGGTTGGCATCCATATGCGGTGGCGCGAAATCGGTTGTGAAGGCGTTCACCCCCGGCCCACCGTGTGCGGCCCCGGCGTCCAGAAGGCGCGCCAGTTTGTCGGCGCGGGCATCCGAACTTGTCAGCACAGGCACGGGCGCCCCAAGCGAAATGACAACCGCATCACGCCCGCCTGCGCGGAAAAACCGTTGCAGGGCAGCACCCATGGCCGTTCCAACCTGCTGCGCCGCGATGTGGCGGGAACGGGGAAACCCCAATGTGGGATGTTCGAGTACCGACAAGGTGCCGGGACCGTGGTTTTCGGGCAGCGCAATGCGCAGGCGATCCCCGCTCAGCGTCACGGATAGCATTGGCAGACCCTGCGCAAGCGCATCTGCTACTTCTTGCAATGTCGATGCAGCGCCTAGGTCCACCTCGTGCATATCGCCATCAATCATCACGGCAAACGGTTCCAAGCCGCCCAGCGCGACCGACACAGGTTCGCCCAGCAAATCGGCACGCTGGTCCAGTCTCTGTTCCAGCGCAAAGTAGGTTTCAACGTCCGACAAGGATCTTACCGGCACAGGGCGGTCCAGCAAAGAAATCGGCTCTGTTCCCGCCTTTTCTGCCGTACTCAGGTATCCTTGGCGATCCACCCAATCGCGCAGCTCGACCGAAGGCGTGGCGCCCGGGCGCGGCGCGAGGAACCCCAGAAAACACGCGATGTCGAGCCTGACCGGACTGTCACCAGCCGCAGGGCGCGTTCCTTCAAATGTGACGTGACGCAGCAGCATCGCGAATGGCTCCGGTCAAGGGGATGGGGAACCGGGCAGCACGCGCCGCCCGGTCTGAGGTGGGATCAGGCAGAGGCGGTCTGCTTGAACGACATCTTGTCGTAAGTGATCTGCCACTCTTCCATGGCGACTTCGGTGCCCCCGGCGCCTGCCAGTGTCGGGCCGGTGTACTTGGACGGAACAGCCCCCATCAGCACCCATTCCTGCACCGCGTTGTGGCCTTCATCCATCATCTCGATGCGGATATCGCGTTTGGCCGCGGGTCCGGTGGTCCAGGTTTCTTCCATCCAGTCCCAGAACGCCTTGCTGTCGACCACGCCACGTTTCAGCGTGACGTTTTCGAACTTGTGCACACCGGGGATCTTCTGGACGTGGTTTTCGGGCGCATTGCCCGCGCGGTATTCCGCGATGTTGATTTCTGCGGCCAGACCGGACACATCCGAAAAGCCGCCGATCACCTCGTCATTGGCGACGAGAACGCGAAAGTTGAAATTGCCATATGGCAGTGTACGAGACATCGTTCAGTCCTCCTCAGACGCCCATGTCGGCGGTTTTCTGGCCGATCTGGAAAATCACAAATTCAGCGGGTTTCAGCAGGGCAAGCCCGACCTGACAGACCATCCGGCCGTTATCGAGGTCCGCTTGGGTCATCACCGAGCGGTCACAGATCACAAAGAACGCTTCCATCGGCGTGGCCCCGAACAGGGCACCGTTGAACCATTCGTTGTAGAGGAATGACGCCACTGCTTCGCGGACGTTGGTCCACAATTCCGGCCCGTTCGGTTCGAACACCGCCCATTGCATCGACTCGTACAAGGACCGCTTGATGTAATTCAGGTAGCGGCGGTCGCTGACATACAGAACCTCACGGTCCGATGTGGCCAGACGCCCGCCATAGACGCGGTTGCCCCGACCTTTGAGCGTGCGCAAACAGTTGATGCCCAGCGGGTTCAAGACACCCTGTTGCGCCTGATTATAGTCTGTTTCAAACCCGATTGAGCTGCGGATGACTTCGTTTGCGGGGGTCTTGTGGACGCCGCGCAGTTGGTCGTTGCGGGCATAGATGCCACACACATGGCCCGACGGCGGCACCAGCAATTCGCGCGGAATCTGATCGTTGCCGGGGCGTGCCAACGGATTGGCGATACGCACCCATGGCGCATAGAACGCCGCATAGCTGTTGTCGATTTCGCCGCGCGTGTTGCGCAGACTGTCCAGCGTTTCACCCAAGGGCGGGTCGATCACCGCAATGCGGAACCCGCTGTGTGAAGCGTGGATGCCCAGCGATTTGCGCATCGACTGACCCACCAGCGAATAGGCCGAACTGCCCGGCGCCGCGACGATGGAAATGTCGTCATAGCGGTTCAGCTCACCCAGTGCCGTTTCCCATGTGGCCAGCGGCGGCAGCGCGCCATCGTTGCCGCCGGCGAGGGTGTGCGTGACCTGCCGGACACCGTCCATGCTTTCGGTCGCACCCGTGAATAGCGCGGCATGCAGATCGACAGGTGACAGCCCGCTGGGAACTGTCGCCATCAGCGGTTCGGCCACAGGTTCGCGGGCGCCGTTGGCGATGTCCGCCGCCGTCAGGACCTTCATCCGGTTGCCAAAGTACCGTGGATGATCCTTGACCACGCTCAGGCCTTCATAGTTGGTCAAAACGTCATCAGCGTTGGTGTAGACAATGTTCACCCCCCACCAGATAACCACCCGAGACCAGCGCTGCGGTCGGGTCAGTCAACGCGCCGCCTGCTTCCCAAAGGTTGGTGCCGCCGTTCAGGGTGTAAGGTGCCCAACCCGTGGCTGCCGTGCTGGTGCGCACGTAATAGGTCTGGGCAACCGCATTGCTGCCGCTGGCCGTGTCCGACTGGAAACCCAAAGCGGTGCGCACCGCGACGTCTGTGCCGGAAATGTCGATTTCCGAGGTATCGCCTGCCGTGTTCGACGCCAATGACAGCGTGCCATCGGTGTTGCCTACCGCCCGCGCGCCGGTGATGTTCGCCGTGGCGAAGGCTGCGTTGATGTCGCTTGCGGTGATGCGGTCAGTTCGGGCGATGCCCGTGCCGGATTGGCTTTGCGCCGCCAGGCCCAGCTCGGCCTGCGCCTCGCAGCTCATGGTGATGCCGGCACCCGCCACGTTGCTGGTGATCGTCACCGTGGTGCCAGCCCGGTTGATGCTGGCCTTTTGCAGGGATGCGCGGATTTCCGTGACAATGGCGTCGGCGGTGCGTGGTTGGCCATCGCCCGTCAACGCGATCACCTGTTTAAGGCCATCCACCGTCAACGTCAGAGATTGCCCTGCAGGCAGGGACACATCCGTGCCCGGCAAGTCCCATGTGATGGCAGCGGGCGTCGCGGCAAGCGTCGCGGTTTCCTCTGCACCGCCATCAATCTGGATTTTGATTTCTGCGCCCGCATCGACCAGCGCCGGGGTCGCGGCGGCTGTCAAGGTTGCCGACGATGCGGCACTGCCCCGGCTGCGCGCCATGCTGAACAGCCCGGCATTTGTGATTACGTCGCTTGTGACAGGGGTCAGCGCTTCGTTCACTTCCAGCGTGCCATTGCCCGACGCTCCGGGAAAGCGCGCGGTGATGGCAAAATCGCCACCTGCCGTGGCCTTCAATGGCACCGTGGCCCTGCCGCCGTCAGCGTCGGACACAGGTGAAAACGCCCGGCTGAAATAGACCCGCGCCCCCATTTCGTTAAAGAATGCCCGGACGGCATGGGCGGCATAGTTGGTTTTGGCTGCGTCGCTGATGCCGGAGACGTTCAGGTCGCTCAGACCGCCGTAAATGCGCTCAAATTCCGCGAACGAGGTGATCAGTTGCGGCGGGCCGCCCACAGGACCGGACCTTGCCAGCCCGACAAATCCGGTGGTCGACGTGCCCACACCTTGAATAGATCGGGCCCGAAAGCTGGTCTCGATCGTGTAAACGCCTGGTGACAGTAGCTCTACCATGATGTCCTCCTGTATCGCGCCCACCGGCGCCTCAGCTGAGCGTTAGGGAAAGTCCGATTGAAGCTTCGCCACCGGCGGTCAATGCGACGGGGGCGGCAGTGGTGACAGACCGCAGCGCGGCGTCACCCGAGCGCAAATGCGTCGGGTTCGCGGGCCAAGGTTGGTCGGGATCTGCTGTGATCTGAACGGAGAGGTTGGTCACGGCGGTGACTGTCGCGGGCTGGCCGCCTCCGCCACCACCGCCTCCTCCTCCGGGGGCAGGTGCGTCCTGCATGTGGGCAAGCCCCACCAATGGCACCACCGCCTGACCACGCGCGCCAGTCAGCGCCCAGCCACGTTCGTTGGTCGTGCCATGGTCAAACACCTGTACCAGCGCGCCTGCAACAGGCGCGTCGCCGGTGGTCAACACCTCGACAATAATCAGGCTCCAGCCCGCCTGCGCGGCACGGCCCGCCGCCGAGGGCATGGCGATTTCGATGGGTGTGTCCACACGGTTGGTCACTGCATCCTTGTCGGCATCACGTGGCAAGCGGATGGTTGTGGCGATGGGATCAAACCGGCGCTGATGATCGTGCACTTCAATGTCAAAATCGTGCGCCGTCTGCGCGGGTACGGGATCAAAGCTGCGGGAATAGTCCTGCATCCCCGTGGCCCCGAACACCGCCCAGATGCCAGATGCGCTTTGCACCAACTGCAGGCCCGGCGCCTTGATCTTGATGCCCGTGCGGATTTGCTGGCCACTGAGGTGGTCGACCACCTTGATGCCGCCAAGAACACGCTGATCGAACCGGTCAAGCATTCTCGGCTTCCTCGTCACTTGGCTGGCGGACTTCCTCCAGTTCAAGCCGGGTCGCGATGACAG
>CANNZV010003083.1:74430-120809 GCA_947561585.1 Caprella mutica
GCTGTTCAACTGGGCCCCGGACAACAGCGAAAAGGTGCAATTCGGAATCGTTTTCTGATCGTCGGGCAAGGCATCTTCGCCAGCACGCGCAATCGCCAAGGCACCGGTCAGATGCTCGACAAGGGATTCCCCGACTGAATGAACCGCGCCAACAAGCGCCATAAGACCTGCTCCGAATAGATGCGTCGAATCGCAGCTTTGCAGGTCGGGCGTTCCACATCGTCACCGCCCCGTCACCAAGGCGTCACGACGGGGGCAGGCGATAGGGTAACGGCGGTGATCTCATTGGGTGGGTTCGCCATCCAAACCCTGCCGGAGCAACGGACGGTCACGATTCCTTTGTCAGATCCTGAGCCAGCATAAGGGCGTTGCCGTCGGGGTCATAAAACGTGGCCGTCTTGACCATACCTTCGACCACGTCAGTTGGTCCGTCAAAGGTCACATTGGCCTGTTCCAACTTCTGCCGAGCGGCGTCCAGATCACCGATACCAAAGACAGGCACACAGTTTCCCGGGGCGGGTTTGGTGTGTTCGCCAAGGCCAATCGTAACGCCAGAAGTCTTGGTTTGAAGTTCCGACCAGCCTGCTTCGTCCGCATGATAGATCGCTTCAAACCCCAGCATGCTTTCGTACCACTTTGCGCTTTCGTGACGATCCTTGACGGAAAATGCGATTGTGATTGTTGCGTCCAACGAAATGAGAGCCATGGGCTTTTCCTTTGATTAAAAATATACTAACTATACTTTATGGACATTGAAACTTTTGTCAACATCACCTCCAAGGCTTGGGCTTTACCCATATTATCAAGCCTGCATGCGGGAGTTGCCGGAAGACAGGCGCCATTATTGGCAGCGACAGGCGCCAGCAGGACTGCATTCGCGCATAGCATGGACCATCTCATCAAGATTGGATTGCTGGAAAGAAACCCCGGCTATGGTCATCCATTGCGACCAGAATTTCGGCTTACTCAGCTTGGCAAAGAAGTGGGCGCAATTGCAGAAAAGGTGCACCATGTCTCTTCTGAGGATGATCAAAGCCTGCTGCGTAAATCATGGACCTTGCCCGTGTTGACGTCTTTGCAAAAACCAAGCCACTTCTGCGATATCAAGAGAAACCTAAACACCATCACCGATCGTGCTTTGTCGCAGTCATTGAAATCTTTGGAAGTCAAAGAATGGGTGCGTCGCAGCGTTGACGAAACGGCCCGCCCGCCAAGATCAATTTATAGCGCAGTGAATACCGGCAAGGTGATTTGTGGGATCACGGGGCCAGAAATTCGCTGGACCCAACACTGATCAAGACATCGGAAAACGGCCATTTTCTCAGATGCATCGTAGGCGGTCTTGGCAGCGCACGATCCGCAGCCTGAGTCCAATTGCCCTGCTTTGCGGCACTGCCAGTTCGATTTCAGGCCCAAACGCATTTCAGACCATACGGTCCGCGTTTTGTACCAAATTCAGAAATCAGATCAGTAGTCTTTCTCAAAGAACACCCCAATCCCGGTATCTCCATCACTGCCCAACCGCCCCCGAAGTTTGACATTGTCAGACAGATCAAGGTTCAGGTTGATTTCGCTTGCCCCGTCGCTTTTGACGGTGACGTCCGTATAGACATTGTCAGAAATATACTTGCCCACACGTGCCTGCGCGTTGCCGTCGGCGTCGGTTCCGATATCCAGATCATCCACCCCCAGACCTTGCCTAAGCTGATCGGTGATACCCAAACCACCCCGCCCCGACAACGTGCGGATGGCAGCGGCAAGTTGCACCGCCTGCAGTGCGGATATCTCTCTGATATCTCGTCCAAAAAGGAACAATGACAGGGCTTCGTCTTGGGGCAGCTCGGGCACCGAAGTCACGGTCAGGTCTGGCGATGACGCCAGCCCTGAAATCCGCAGCGACACCTGCACGTCTTCGATCTGCGACGTGGCGGCAAAGTTGATCACCGGGTCGAAACTGCCACGCAGGCGCACCTCGCCTTCGGTCAGTGTAAGGCGGCGGCCCAACAAGTCCAACCGCCCGCGGATCAGTTCGAAACCGCCAACCGGGACAATGTCATTCGACGTACCTGACAGGCGCAAAGTCCCACCCATTTCGGCATCAAGCCCACGCCCCCGCACGAACAACCGACTTGGCGCGCGCACCTCAAGGTTTAACGGAAACTCGGGTAGAGGAGCGTCTTCGGTATCGGTTGTGTCCATCCCGGCAAAACGCAGGGTACGGCGGACACCCTGAGGCGCCCCGATATGCGTCAGGCCATCCAAGGCGGAATAAGACCGGCCCAAATCGGGTATCCGCATATCGGCGGTGTCGATATCAATTCGTCCACCCAGTTGCGCGCCCCCGGTCACCGGTCCGACCAAGGTCAGACGACCATTCATTGACGCTTCGTACAGTTCGGCATCACGCAAAGTCGCGTTGCGAAGTTCAGCAATAAGTTCAGCGTTGTAAGGGGCCGTAAGTGAAACTGGCCCAGACAGCGTTAGGCGACCGCCCGAGGCGATACGCGCTTCGAGCAACACGTTGGCACGGCCCGCTGCAAGGTCGGCCTGTCCGGTCACGTTGTTTAGGGCAATATCAAACGCAGGTGCCGACAGGCGTGCGTCGGTCACGGCAACGCGGCCGGATACGGACGACAACTGCGGTGGCCCATTGACCGCCAGATTATAGCGCAAGCTGCCCGACACGGCCTGCCCGTTCAAACGTGGGTTCAGCAAGGTCAACGGAGCAGCGCCGTTCAAAGACACATCCAGTCTGCTGGCGTCCGAGGCAACCCGCCCACGGGTTTCGAGCGTGATACCCCCCGGCCCGGACCCTGCCGCATCAATGCGCCAATCATTTCCCGACCGGTCCGCGGTGCCGTTCACACGTGCAGGGCCCGGCAAGTCGGGCACGATACGGCCCAGATCGGCCAGTGCCACACGATAGTTTATGCGGCCAGAAGATGGCCCATAAGTGCCAGACAGATCAACGTTAAGCCCTTGCCCGTCCAAAGAAATCTGGCGCAAACCCATTTGACCATTGGCGTCACGGACAAGGTCGGCAGTAAACCGGGTTGTACCTTGGACAAATTCGTCCAGCGTTGGAACGCCCGTACGCAAACCTGTTGATTGGCCCGACGCGTCAAAGGCAAAGGCACCCGTTGTCAATGACGCGCGACCTTTTCCCGACAAGGTGACGGCGCCTGCCAAGGGGCGCCCGGCCAAACGCGAAAACGCCGACAAGGCACGCACGTCGCCGGTGACTGTGCCCTCAATTGTTTGCGCATCAGGCAAGTTGCGCAGCGTGCCATCGAACCGTGCTGTGGTCTGGCCTGGCAGGTTGGCCGTTGAGTCCACCGCCCAGACAGACCCGGTCTGCGCCGCCTTGACCTTTAGGTCGGCAGCGCCGGGCACTTGCGGCAAGACCCGCCCCAAATCGGTAAGCGCTGCAGTCATATCCAACACGCTTGCATCCGTGCGCAGCGTCGCCGTGCCGGAGATTTCCGCGTGGTCGGTGAAGATGCGCAACGGATCAGCCCGCAGCCCGGATTCGTTTCGGACAAGGCCAAGCACCAAACGACCTTCCCCATTCAGCAAAGGATCGACCTGCGAAATTCCTGTTGTCAGGTCGTTCACCAAGCCACCAAGGGTCACGTCCATTTGCCCCGTCAAAGGCGCCACCTGACCTGCGATGTCGAGCGTGGCCTGACCCGCCAATCCGTCCAAAGTGGCAAGGGCTGCAAAGCGCGACAAATCCTGCGCCGCCAAGGTCACAGTTGGGGTTAGCATCAGGGCATCTAGAATTTCAGGATCGGACAGTGTCAGCGACCCTGACAGGCCATAGTCAGCCCCAGACAAATCAAGGTCAGATAGAGAAAGCGGCGCACCTTTCGACCAATCAAACGCAAGCGCTCCGGTCAAAAACGATCCGATTGACTTGGCAAGCGCAGGGTCTGCAGGTGCAATGCCTTGTGCGTCGAACGACACGTCACCGAACACGCGTTTTGTGGTTCGATCCAGTTCGCCTTTGGCGGTAAACCGTGTGTCAGAAACCGCGAGGCTTTGCTGCGCGACACCTTCGGCTGCGCCCAAGACACGCCAAGTGTTCCCTTGGGATGCGTCAAACCGGCCGGTCAATGTCACCTGTTTGACCAATGTCCGCGGTCCCGGCAAAGGCAGCAGTACAGTGTCGCCCGTGGATGGCACAATCGCACCGTCAAGTTGCAGCTTGCGCGGCCATCCATCAGGATCAATTTCCGCAGTGCCGCTTAGGGTCAGAGCGGCAGCGGACAGATCAAGCTGATCAAGGATCAATGCGCCCTGAGGATCGCGTTGGCCTTTTGTCCTAAGTTGAACATTATTGCCCAGAAAGTCAGAGAACTCGGGCACAAAGACGGGCGCAATATCGCCGCCAAGGTTGGCCGCAAAGTGGTTTGCGCCGGTATCGTCAGATATCAAAGTGACGTCACCTGCAAGCCGTTCCCGGCCATCAGTGTCCAGAACAATATCGGCCCGGAAGTCTGAAATGGGATCGTCGCCCTTTGCCTCAAGATGCACAGACGGGCGATTGGGAGTGCCAAGGAGATTGACGGCAATGCCGTCTTTGGGTTCGTCCAGCACCAAGGCCAGCTTCAGGTTCCGCGTTGCGTTGCTGAAACTGCCATCAAAGGTCAGAGCGCCGTCCTGATCCAACCGGGTCAAAGCCATGCTGACGACGCCCTCGCCGGACGCGAGGCTGGCCTGACCGGTGAACGTCACCGATGCAGCCTGACCAAACAGGGCCGCCCCCAGATCGGCCTGCTTGATCTCCATCTTGGACAAATCAACAGAGACAGGCAGGTCGGGCAGGCTAAAGCCTGCGCTGGCCTCGGGGGTTGTTTGGCTGTCTGCGGGCAAAGGCAGGCGGGGCAGGTCAATTTTTCCGACGCTGATTTCGTCGATTTTTATCTCACCACTCAGCAATGCCGAACGGCTCCACGTCAGCGTGACATCGGTGACGGTGATCCAGACGCCCTGCGGATCAGTGACGGTGATTTCATCAATCGTGGCCTGACTTGAAAGTGCGCCACGAAACCCCTGCATGCGGACGTCGCGGCCCGGTGCAGACAGCGCATCTTCCAGCAGGCTCTGAATATAGCCACGGTCGCTGGTTTCAGCGTTTTGCGCCAAAAGCGGGGCGGGCAAAAGCAACACGAGACAAAGCAAAAGGTGTCGCATCAAAAGGCCTGCCCGATCCCGACGTATAGCTCAAAGCTGTCGCCCGTATCACCTGCGACCGGTGCTGCCACGTCAAACCGGATGGGTCCAACCGGCGTCTTATAGCGCACACCCAAACCGGCACCGGCGTGCCAATTTCCATTGTCGAAATTGTCGGCCCCAACGAAACCTGCGTCGGCAAATGCGACGACGCCCAGCGCGTCTGTTACATCAAAGCGCAGTTCGCCCGAAAGGGCGGCAAAGCTGCGACCACCCAAGGACACGCCACCATGGTCCGCACCCAAAGATTGATATGGTTGACCGCGCACTGTTCCGCCCCCACCGGAATAGAACAGGTATTGCGGAGGGGCGTCGACGGCTTCGGGGCCCAACAGGCTCCCTAGTTGAAGTCGCCCTGCCAATACTGTGCCGTTCTGTTCGCCAAACGCACGATATGCCCGCGCATCAAGACCCATATGAAGACCGGAATCGCCACGAAACGCTTCGTAGAATGGGGTGGCTTCGGCACGCAGGTAGTAACCGTTTTTGCTATCAAGTGGATCATCCCGCAGATCCCAGGTTAGGGCCGTAGGAAGGGAAAACAGCTGCAATTCACGTGTGGTCTGTGGCGTTGCAAAGCGATCCGTCACACGCGATCGCGCCCAGCCGATCCCAAGCTCTCCGGTCAGGGTTTCGCTGAATTCACGGGTCACACCCAATGTCAGCGCGGCTTTTTCTTCCAAATAATCTGCTTCATCCAGAAGGCTGAAATCCAATTCTGCAAAGAACAGAGTATCTGGCCCGTAAACCGCTGGCTTTTCGAACCGGAACGACAGGGTGTAGTCCACGCCGGAATCGGCGCCGATCTGGGTGACTTCGCCATCAACACGAAACCGTTCCGCGCCACCCAAGATGTTTCGGTGCAGCCAGAAGCCCGACAATGTAAGACCGTCCAGCGACGAAAGCTCGACACCCGCGCCAATGCGGCGTGGCTTGCGGTCGACCACCGCGATATCCATACCCATGCTGCCATCGGATTGGACGGTTTCATCCTCGGTGATTTGAACCGATTGAAAGGTTCCGGTTTTGCGCAGACGCGCGGCGGCTTTTTCGACCTTGGCCGGGCTGAACTGTTCGCCGATGGGAAGGCCCGAGATTTGGCGAATGCGCGCGTCGCGAACAGCGCTTTCACCGGACACGGACACTTGCCCAAAGGTGACGCGCGGGCCGGGCGTTGTGCGCAGTTCAACATCTAGAAATGCATCGGCATGGCGGGCTGCGATACGCTGATCGGTGACTTCAGCTTTGGCGTGTCCCGCTTGTTTCCATCCTGTTACGACATTTTGCGCAGCCTCGCGCACGACGGTCGCCAAGGCAGGTTCACCTGAAACAAACCCTTCGGTCGGCGGCGTGTCAGGCGCCTGAGGCGAAATGCGGGCCGTGCCAAAACGGAACTTGCGGCCCGGAGCAACGTCTATCCGGACGACATTGATAGACGCTGGTTCATTGAAAGGATCTATCGTCGCGACTTCGCGGCCATCCGCCGTGATGCTAACCACCGCACCATAATACCCTTGGGCATAGAGCGCTTCTACCAAACGTCCATAGTCTGCGCGGGCAGCCGCAATGACATCGCGGGTCGGGGTTCCCGGATCAGCCTCTAGTGTTTTGGTGAGAGATGCCGCCTTGAGAGACGCCAGCAATTCGGGCTTGTCGGCATTGGTCAGTTTGACCTTCACATTGTCCAGCGCAAACGCTGCGCACGGCAACGTCAGAGCGACGACGCACGCAGCTACTTTTGAAAAGGACATTCCGAACCACATGGCCTGCACACCGCTTTTTTGTTCAATCTAGTGCAGCGTTCGTACCCCCGCCATGGGCAATCCAAGCCTTCGGCGTCAATCCGCGAAAAGTTGATCATTTATGGGCCGTTCCGCGGTATGAGCGAAACAAAACAAAAACGGGCACGCAAAAGCATGCCCGTTTTCCATATCTGAGTTCTGGGATTGGTCAGAAATCCAGATTTTCGACGTTCAGCGCGTTTTGCTGGATGAATTCTCGGCGTGGTTCAACCACGTCACCCATCAGCTTGGTAAACAGATCGTCCGCTTCGGTCATGTCTTCGATTTCAACCCGCAACATTGTGCGGGCATCCGGGTCCAGCGTTGTTTCCCAAAGTTGGTCCGGGTTCATTTCGCCCAAGCCCTTGTAGCGCTGCAACGACAGGCCCTTTTCGCCTTCGTCCAGAATGGCCTTGAGCAAGTCCAATGGACCATTAATCAGCTGGCGGCGTTCTTTACGTTCCAGCATCGACGGCAACCCATAGACGTGTTGCAGGCTTTCGGTAAAGCTGCCGGTCTTGCGCGCCTCGCCTGAACGCAGCATCGGGCCATCCAAAGTGCGCACCTCTTCGACACCGCGCAGGATGCGCGCCAGTTTCATGCCCTTGTCCTGCGTGATGCGACCGGTCCAGCCGCGTTCGTATTCCAGCGCCACCAGATCCAGTCGCACGGCAACCTTGTCGGCGACGCCCTGCAGGTCGGCATCCACGGCACCCGGAACAAAGGCACCCGCAATGGCAGCCTGTTCCAGAATGTGGCGGGGGTAATGCGTTGGGAAGGCGTCCAAAACGCGCCGCAACTGGCGTGCTTCTTCAACAACGCGGATCAGGTCTTGACCAGTGATTACCTCACCCGAGCCAAGTTTAAGCTGCGCGCCTTCGATGCCCTGTTGGATCAGATAATCGTCAAGGGCCGCCTGATCCTTAAGATACACTTCGGACTTGCCGCGCGCGACTTTGTAGAGCGGCGGTTGCGCGATGTAGAGGTATCCACCTTCGATCAGTTCGGGCATCTGGCGATAGAAGAACGTCAGCAAAAGCGTACGAATATGCGCGCCGTCAACGTCCGCGTCGGTCATGATGACGATCTTGTGGTAGCGCAGTTTCTTGATGTCGAATTCATCCCGCCCGATGCCTGTGCCCAGGGCCATGACAAGGTTGCCGATTTCCTGAGAGCCAAGCATCCGATCAAATCGCGCGCGTTCCACGTTCAGAATTTTCCCACGCAGCGGCAGGATCGCCTGATTTTTCCGGTCGCGACCCGTCTGGGCCGAACCGCCAGCCGAGTCACCCTCGACCAGAAACAGTTCGGTCAGCGACGGGTCTTTTTCCGAGCAATCCTTCAGCTTGGCCGCGTTAAAGCTGACGTCCATCGCTGTTTTGCGGCGGGTCAGTTCGCGCGCCTTGCGGGCCGCTTCGCGGGCCAGCGCGGCCTCGATGATCTTGCCGACGATCTGTTTGGCCTGGTGTGGGTTCTCTTCGAACCACTCGGCCAGCTTTTCATTCATCAGGCTTTCAACAGCCGGACGCACTTCGGACGACACCAGTTTGTCTTTGGTCTGGCTAGAGAACTTGGGATCGGGCACCTTGACCGACAGCACCGCTGTCAGACCTTCGCGGGCGTCATCGCCGGTAAAGGAAATCTTTTCCCGTTTCGTAATACCGCTTTCCTGCGCGTATTTCTGAATCTGGCGCGTCAGCGCACCGCGAAAGCCCGCAAGGTGGGTGCCACCATCCCGCTGCGGGATGTTGTTGGTAAAGGGCAGGACGTTTTCGTGATAGCTGTCGTTCCACCACATGGCGACTTCGACGCCGATATCGTCACGTTCGCCTTCCATATAGATCGGGTCGTCCATGACCGCCTGTTTGGACCGGTCGAGGTATTTGACAAACTCGCGCACGCCACCTTCGTAGTGCAGTTCTGTCCGCAGCGGCTCTGCCGGGCGTTCGTCTTCCAGAATGATGCGCACACCGCTGTTCAGGAAGGCCAGTTCGCGCAGGCGCTTTTCCAACGTGTGGAAGTCATATTCGAGGTTCGAAAACGTGCCGGTTGAGGCAAGGAAGCGCACCTCGGTGCCCGTCTCGCCATTGGCATCACCGACCACGCGCAGGTGTTCCGTCGTCTCGCCATGTTCAAACTTGGCGTAGTGTTCCTTGCCATTGCGCCAGATGCGCAGTTCCAGCCACACAGACAGTGCGTTCACCACCGACACGCCCACACCGTGCAGACCGCCGGACACCTTGTAGGAGTTGCTGTCAAACTTACCGCCGGCGTGCAATTGGGTCATGATGACCTCGGCCGCGGAAACGCCTTCTTCAGAGTGGATATCAACAGGAATCCCGCGTCCGTTGTCGCGGACAGATACGCTGGAATCCGCGTGAATTTTCACGTTCACATAGTCGGCGTGTTTGGCAAGCGCCTCGTCAATACCGTTATCGACGACTTCGTACACCATGTGATGCAGGCCGCTGCCATCGTCAGTGTCCCCGATATACATACCGGGGCGTTTACGGACGGCTTCCAAGCCTTTGAGAACCTTGATAGAATCGGCGCCGTAGTCGTTCGGGTCGTTCTGGGGTGCGCCTGTATCTTCGGACATGCCATTTTCCTTGGTCATTTGCCGCGATTTATAGCGCTTTGACGGGGGGTTGTCACGCGAATGACACAAGATTTGGTGTCATTCCGCCTGATCGAACGCAGACAAGGTCAACGCTTTGTGAAGGGCGCTGGCTTCGTCCCACAAAGGCGTCTGCTTTGTGGCTTGAGTGGTGTTCAGCCAGCTTTCGGTTTGCGCGACTTCGTCAGCGATCAACCTTTGCAGAATTGGGTCCGCATCATGGGTCGACGCGCTTTCCAGAACCGCCTTTTTCCGAGCCGTCAGATTGTCGATCGCCTGAACGACATCGGCCTCCAGATCACAGCCTGTCATCAGCCGCAGCATGTCCATGGGCGGCATCGGCTTGTCATTCAGCCTCATCCAAAGCAGCGCCAGCGCGGGACGTAAAATGTAGAAAAACCGCTTGAGCCTTGGTCGCCCATCCGGGCCAATCAACCGCGCCTGTTGGCGTTGCAGCAAGGACAGGTAGTGCCATGTGACCGAACGCCGGTCCAGAACGCGCGCAGCGAAGTCCGACAGCTGCGCAACGGCCTGCGGGTCAGCTATATAGGTCACTGGCGATTGCAGCCATTCTGAAATCACCGCGTTCGACCCAAGCGCAAGCGTCAGCGCTTTGGACAGCTCCCACCCCGAGATGTCCAATTCGTCGTCGATAGGCCGTTCCACCACGTCCCGCTTTTTGCCCAGCGCAAAATGCCAGTCCAGCGGGCGGGCATAGACAAACCGCACGTCGTAATCACTGTCCGGCGAATGAAAGCCCCATGCGCGCGATCCACTTTCGATGGCAAACAGGATGCGTAGGTTTTCTTCGCGTGCGATTTCGTGCAGGCGCGCGATGATCAGCGCGCGCATTTCACTTCCAACCGGCTCTGTCATTGTACCTCAACATGCGATTCCGCTGCATCATCCGACACCAAAAGCACCCGCGCCCGGCCAGCAAGCTCTTGGAACAGCTCAACCCCTGTCCCGGTCATCCATGCCTGCGCACCCAACGCGCAAATCTCGTCGTACAACGCAGCGCGGCGGCCAGCATCCAGATGTGCGGCGACTTCATCCAACAGCACCAAAGGCGGCGCGCCAAGATCCTGCGCCAAAGCCCTCGCATTGGCCAGAATGAGCGAAATCAAAAGCGCCTTTTGTTCACCTGTAGAGCAGTCCGAAGCGGGCACGCCTTTGGCCGCAAATACACCGTACAAATCAGAACGGTGTGGCCCGATCAAAGTACGGCCCGCCGCCATATCACGAAACCGGCTTTCGGACAGCGCGGCGCGCAAGTCGTCCTCGGTCTCGGGCATCTCACCTTCGGAACAGGTCAACTCCAGATCAGCGACGGGAAAGGTCGTTTCCGCTGCCGCCTGCGCCTCGGCGATCCTTGCCAAGGTTGCCACACGATTGGCGTGGATCATGGCGCCCGCCTTGGCCATCTGGTCTTCAAGCACTTTGTACCAATGCGCATCGCGCACTTGCTCTTTTAGCAAACGGTTGCGTTCGCGCATGGACTTTTCATAGTCCAAGGATGCCTGCGCATGGTCCGGGAAAAACGACAGTACCGTGCGGTCCAGAAATCGCCGGCGCCCCTCGGCGCCTTCGATCCACAGCCTGTCCATCGCAGGGATCAGCCAGACCACACGCGAAAGACGGCCAAGGTCGACCTGTGTCGCGGCCTTGCCGTTGATCTGCACCGTGCGCGCGGCGCCATTTTCGGACGTAAAGGCGATCTCTTGTGCAGGGCCCTGCCCCTGCAAAACCCCCGTAACTTTCCATCCCAGTGATTCCGGACGCCGGGCCATATCCGCCGCCGCAGCTCGGCGCAGACCACGGCCCGGAGAAAACAGCGACACGGCTTCCAGAAGGTTCGTTTTTCCCGCGCCGTTGGGGCCATGAATGGCCACCGGGCGCGCATCCAGTTCAAGCCGGGCCAACCGGTGCGACCGGAAATGCGAAAGGGTCAGATGCGTCAGATACATCTCACCCTCCCATGTTTCTTCTTGATAAAAATACTCCCGCCAGAGGCAGCAACGATTTTTAGCCTAAAAATCGTTTCCCCCTCAGACGCGCATCGGCATGACGACGTAGACCGCGCTGGTGTCATTGCCTTCACGCATCAGGGTCGGATCACCGGACGAGTTGAACAGGAATACGGCGTTTTCGCGGTCCACCTGACTTGCGATCTCAAGCAGGTATTTCGCATTGAACCCGATCTCCAGCCGTTCGTCGCCATAGGCCACGGCCAGTTCTTCCTCGGCGGCGCCACTGTCAGGCGCATTCACCGACAGGATCAGACGATCTTCGTCCAGTGCCAGCTTCACTGCACGCGACCGTTCCGACGACACCGTGGCCACACGGTCCACGGCTTTGGCAAACTCTGACGCGTCAACCTCAAGCTTGCGCGTGTTGCCCTGCGGAATGACGCGGGTGTAATCGGGGAAGGTGCCGTCGATGACTTTGGACGTCAGCGTGATATCCGGCGTTGCAAAGCGCACCTTGGTTTCCGAAACAGACACGGCGATGTCCATGTCGTCATCATCAAGCAGTTTGCGCATTTCACCCACGGTCTTGCGCGGAACAATGACGCCGGGCATGTCTGCGGCGCCCTCGGGAAGGTCAGCGTCGATCCGAGCCAGGCGGTGACCGTCCGTCGCCACGCAGCGCAGAACTTTGCCGCCATCACTGTCGGACACATGCATGTAAACGCCGTTCAGATAGTACCGGGTTTCTTCGGTTGAAATGGCGAATTTCGATTTGTCGAAAAGGCGCCGCAGCACGGATGCTTTGGCCGTGAAGTTCGAACTGTATTCAGACGTCGCCATCACCGGGAAATCTTCTTTGGGCAATGTCGCCAAAGAAAAATTCGACCGGCCTGCCGCGACACTCAGACGGCCTGAACCGGCCTCTTCGGACAGAACAACCAGCGCGCCGTCCGGCAGTTTGCGAACAATTTCGTGCAGGGTCACGGCAGATACTGTTGTGCCGCCGGGCCGTTCCACCATGGCCGGGGCCTTGTCCAGAACCTCGATGTCCAGATCGGTGGCTCGGAAATTGACCGAATCCCCTTCGGCTTCGATCAACACGTTGGCGAGAATCGGAATGGTATTCCGACGCTCCACAACCGATTGCGCCTGCGCCACGGCGCGCAGCAGCGTGGCCCGTTCAATGCTGATCTTCATCGCCTAACCCTCTTCCTGACCGGGTGGGCACCGTAGCCGGATGCCTCGCGCGGTCCAAGCCCGTTTTTGCGATTTCTGCGGCTGTTTTGTGGGGTCGTCAAGCGAAAGGCCCCTTGTACGGCTGGCTGAGGCCTTTTGGGGCCACATGCCGTGTCAAAAGTCTCACAGGAAGATGAAATCCTCGGCGGTGAAATCGGCGGCCGTCAGCGTCCCTGCCGTGTCGCGTACATCCAGCTTTTCGGTGCCGGTATCAATGACCACACGCCCCGGCGTATTCGAGGTAAAGGTCAGGTCGGCCATAGATGATGCACCTTCGATATGGATCAGGTCCAACCCGTCCTCGAAATCCATCAGGTAATCGCGTTCGCCGTCGGAAACGAAATGGAACACATCCGCTTGCGACCCGCCATCGACCACATCCCGCCCGGCACCGTCGGTCAGGTCGTCACTGCTGCGGCCACCCGAAATGCGGTCCCCGCCATCGCCCCCATTGATTGTATCCAAACCCTTGCCGCCAATCAGCCGGTCATTGTCGTCGCCGCCGATGATGAAGTCGTTACCGCTGGCGCCAATGATGGTGTCCTGACCGGCATTTCCGATCAGAATGTCGTTATCTATCCCGCCATCGATGCGGTCATTCCCGGCGCGCCCCTTGATGACGTCATCGCCCGCGTCACCGTTCAGGATGTCATCCAGTGCGGTGCCTTCATAGAAATCGCCCAGCGCCGTTCCCGCCGTGGTCATGTTTTCCGGCGCGTCCTCAACAAGGATGGTGCGATTGAAGTCGTTGAAATTGCCGTCCGGGTCCGTGACGCGGATCACCACCGGAATTTCAAGGCGCCCGGCGCTGTCCGTTGAATATAGACCTGTTGCCGCAAGCTGTTCGTAGTCCAGCCCGTTCACAGCCTGAAGGCGGTTGTAGTTGACACTTAGCTGTCCAAGCGTGCCATCGTAGACCAAAGTGTAGGTCAAGGCAGGGTGATTGTCCGGGTCGACGGCATTGAGTTGTGCAATGTCGATGGGCTGATCACCTTCGACAGCGGTACTGTTGTTTAGAGATAAACTGGACGGGATATCTTCAATCGGCGTGACGTCAAATGTGAAATCAAAGTTTTGATAGCCGTAATATGAACCATTCCCGTAGAGAAACCGAGTGAATTCTATCTGAAAATCCGCTCCAGAAGTGTTTTCATCAGGACGCACATAAACAAATAATCGGTAGGCAAACCCCTGAGTTCCTCCGCCCGTTAAGGGCACGGTGTTTGTGAACGGCGTGTAGTCGTTCACAAACACACCGTCTCTAGTGACACGGTAGTAAAGTGTTACACCCGGCGTCGCGTTTGCAGCACTAATTCCAATTGAATGGCTCGTGTTGGGCGGAGAATAACTTCCAATCTGATAATACCCTGAATCTTCGTTGACGACAAAATCCGGCATTTCAAATCCCCTAACGCAATGGTGGCGCGTCCTTACGGGCGCGCCACCTACGTTAACGAATTCTCATTATGCCTCAAGCGCGCGGCGCAACATTTCCACGTCTTCGTCGATCTGACCGTCTTGCAGGCGCAGTTCTTCGATCCGCCGGACGCCGTGCATCACGGTGGTGTGGTCGCGCCCGCCAAATCGGCGGCCAATCTCGGGCAAGCTGCGCGAGGTCAGTTGTTTGCACAGGTACATCGCCACCTGACGCGGACGGGCAAAGGTGCGCACACGCTTCGGCCCGATCATGTCGGACAGGCGGATGTTGTAGTGTTCGGCCACCTTGCGCTGAATTTCGTCGATGGAAATCTTGCGTTCGGATGCGCGCAGCACATCGGCAAGGCTGTCCTGCACCAGATCCATGTTGATCGGCTTGCCGACAAGAGACGCAAAGGCAAACAGACGGGTCAAGGCGCCTTCGAGGACGCGCACGTTGGTGCTGATGCGGTGCGCAAGGAATTCCAGAACACCGTCTTCGATGTGCAGGCCGGGATACAGATTGCGATAGCTGTCAACCTTGGTTTGCAGAATGCCAAGGCGGAGTTCGTAATCCGTTGGGTGCAGGTCGACCACTAAGCCGGATTGCAGCCGCGAACGGATACGGTTTTCCAAATCCTTGATTTCGTCAGGCGCGCGATCCGCCGAGATGATGATCTGTTTGTTCTGGTCCACAAGCGCGTTGAACGTGTGAAAGAATTCTTCCTGAGTGCTGTCTTTGCCAGCGATAAACTGAACGTCATCCACCATCAGAACGTCAACGGACCGGAACATTTCCTTGAAGTCCATCATCTTGCGTTCGCGCAGGGACTGGACGAACCGATACATGAACTGTTCAGCCGACAGATAAAGCACAGAAAGCTCGGGGTTGCGGGCACGCAGTTCCCACGCAATGGCGTGCATCAAGTGGGTTTTACCTAGACCAACGCCACCATACAGGAACAAAGGGTTGAAGGTTACGGGACCACCTTCAGCCACACGTTTGGCTGCAGCATGCGCCAGTTCGTTCGGTTTGCCGACGACAAACGTATCAAAGGTAAAGCGAGCATCCAGCGGGGCGCCGGGCAGGTCTTCTTTGCGTGTCGTTTGTGGTTCTACGGCGGGCTTGGCGTGCGCGGGTGTGTGTGATTGCTTTTGGACGCTGGCCACATCAAATGCCAAACGCCGAACAGATGGATCCAGCTTAGCCAGCTTTGCAATCAACAGATCACCAAAGTTCTGGGTCACGTAGGTACCAAAAAACGAAGTGGGCGCATTGAACTGCACCACGCCTTCGTCATTCAACCCCACGAATTCCAGCGGTTCGATCCACGTTTTATAGTTGTTGTCCCCAACAGTTCTGCACAGACCCGACTGCAAGGCGCCCCACTGTTCGTTCGTCATTTTGTCCCATTCCGCTTTGTTGTCCCCGAGCCGAAAACGTCCAGCCCCGCCGTCACATCCCTAGGCAAAATACCTTACAGACCCCATGCAATGACAGCATGGGCCGTGTTTGTGTTCCGCGCGAATGCCGACCTTCTATCCCCAAAAGGTCCCGAGTCGTGCGGACTCAGATATTTGTAATGGACTGGCCGGGTTTCCCCGATGATCTGCTCATGGCCATCCGGCGCGCAGATTACACATTGGGCAATCGGAAGTTCTGATTGCCGTTCTGTCTGCCTGTCCCCCCAGCGAAGTGACTCGCAGGAATGAAATTAGCAATCTTGGGTAAGCGTCGGCAACAGAACTTACGACTTGACTCAGTAATATTCAAAAAAGAATCTCTGTTGATAATTCCAGTGCAACAGCCAACAAAAAAAGGCGCTACATGTCGTAGCGCCTTTCAAATTGTACACCAGATGTGTGGCGTATCAGCCCATCGACTTTACGCGTGCAGACAAACGCGAAACTTTGCGCGATGCTGTGTTCTTGTGGAAGACACCTTTGGTGACACCGCGCATCAGTTCGGGCTGGGCAGCTTTCAGGGCTGCCGCCGCGGCATCTTTGTCACCAGAAGCAATCGCTTCTTCGACTTTGCGCAGATAGGTCCGGATACGCGAACGACGCGCTTTGTTTACTTCAAAACGCTTTTCGGACTGACGTGCGCGTTTCTTTGCCTGGGCTGAGTTTGCCATGATGATCGTTCCTGATTCTGTTCGTGTCTTTTGTGTTCAGCGTAACGCCAGCCAAGACCGAACCAAATTGTCGGACCGATTCTTGCCAAAGCGGGCATCACGCGCATGTTTCGCCCGGCTCTTTACAGAACCGGGCACCGTTTGGAAAGGCTTTATTGCAGTTTTCCGTCGTATGCGACGCTCACCTTACACCAAGATGAAAAGGTCTTCGGTCACGTCAGCCACATCCAGTCCACGCAGCAGCAAACTGTCTCCGCCTCCTAGGTCAACCAAAGTGCCGTTGGCGGCTTCGGTCAGAACCAAATCAGCAAAGGACGCTATACCCGCGACGCCAATTTCAATCACGTCGCCCTGCGAGGCGCTGAAATCACGGATCAAATCCTGTCCATCGCCGGTTTCAAAAACAAACGTGTCAGCGCCACTGCCACCGGTCAGCGTGTCGTCACCCAACCCGCCAATCAGTGTGTCGTTTCCGCTTGCCGCATAAAGCCGGTCATCTCCGGCACCGCCAGACAGCTGGTCGTGACCCTGAGCGGCGCGCAGAACGTCGTTGTCCGCACCACCCCAAAGGCTGTCGCTGTTTGCGCCCCCGAACAAGGCATCTTCACCGCGATCCCCGTACAAGGAATCCGCGCCATGATTGCCATAAAGGCTGTCATCGCCCGCCTCGCCAGACAGTTCATCCGATCCCTTGTGGCCTAGAACACGGTCGTCACCACCGGCGCCGACCAAAATGTCATCGTGGCGCGATCCTTGAACAACGTCGTCACCTTCGGTGCCAAGTGTCGAACCCGCTTCGCGCCCAGTATCGAGAAAAATTCCCGCGTCGCCCCAGTTAAAGTCCGAAATTGTCAAAGCGGTCGCCCCTGTCGAGGTCAGGACCAATGCCAGATCACCTTCGGGCGACATCTCGAGTTCCGCGACACCCAGCGAAATTGCATTCGCCAGTGATGCCGGGCCGCGCGTTTCTGTCGATTCCGTATCGGGTGTGCTGACGACACGTGCCATACGGAATGGCGAGAACAGGCCGCCGAACAGATCATCAAGTGCACCATCGAGGCTGTATGAGCCGTCGCCCGAACCGCCCTCGACGTTTTCAATTCCGATCAGAGTGTCCATGGCGCCAAAGTCATAACTGTCAACGTACGTGTCAGCCCCAACCAAAAGCGTTTCTGTGCCACCATCGATGCGATCCGCGCCACCACCGCCAATTAGGCGGTCACTGCCTTCGCCGCCATAGATCCGATCATCCAGGTTGCCGCCGGTGATGGTGTCCGCACCTGCGAATCCAAGAATCGTGTTTGCCATGGTGGAAATACCGGTCAACGATTCTGACGATGCCGTACCGCCAATGACATAGACGTTGTTGATCCCATCAAAGCTGTAGGCGATCCCATAGTTCCCAAAATCCCCGGACGAGGACAAAACCGCTTCGCTGCCAGCAATCACCAGATTCTGACCGTAAGTCAGGTTTGTCAAAGCGGCGTTGGCAAGAAACGAAATGGAATCCGTAATGCCTGCATCCAACAGGCTGTCCCACAAGGCTTCGCGCGCCGCAAGACTGGTTTGGGCGTCAAGGGCAATAGTCGGGGTCCATGCGTTGCCAGAAACGCCAACCGCGTTGAAGACGTCTTCGTGATACGCTTGGATCGTATCAACCGCCAAATCCTGCCCCAAACGACTGGGGGCGTCGGGGGCGCTGCGGGCCAAGAAGTCGGCAACCATCAGATTCAGGCCGATGTAACCCAAGCTGTTGGGCGACACGAGAACACCTTCTTGGATTGAAACGATGTCGAAATAGTGGTTCGCCGTCGAACCGGGCAGCGCATCGTTGTTCACCACACCTTCGGCAAGTTCGCCATACCGGTAGCCCCATTCTGCAAGCTGTTGATAATAGGCGTTGCGGTCGGCCGCCACGACATGTTCGCGCAGGATGGCCAGTTCTGCTGTTCCAATTGGTGTAGGCATGGGATTTCTCCTTTAACTCGTTCAGTCAATACTTGGTGGGTTCACCAAACAGGTGGCGAATTGGCGGGCAGAACCGGACAGGCGCTGCCATTCGGGCAAAAGCGCCCTATCTAGGCTAAGGTCGATCCCCAGCCCGGATTCGTTAAACTGCATGTGGCAGGTTGCCGGATCACACAAAAAGAAAATCTCTGTATTGGCAGCCGCAGGAACAAAGATGTCCCGGCGGGCGATACCCGCATAGGCATGCAAATTCGGCATGTTGCTATCTGTGCGAATTGGAGCGTCGGGCGTGACAGAATAGGCGGTCAACAGCGCGTCCATTGTAAAGGGATGCTGAACCAATAGGCGGTGAAAGGGACGGATCTTTTGCTTTAGCCCATCGGGTTGGGCTGACAGTGGGTAAGGGGCAAAATCAGGGTCCCGAACATACAGCAGAACTGACCCATCCAAGGCGCCTTGGCGGTACCGATTCAGCGATCGCGGATCAAGATATTCGCTTGGAACGGTTAGCGTTTGATCCGCACCAAGTTCAGGCGATATCCCAAGGGAAAACGTCACACGATCCTGTGAGGTTTCGAACAGCGCACATGGGGTATCTAGTACAGGAAAAGCGTTGGTTTCTATTTCCGGGTCACATCCACGGACAGAAATAAAAGCAGCCAAAAATGCTGCGGCACGCACAAACATACTTCCCCCGACTCATCAGATACGAGTATTAAATATAGGTTTACACGCTTTGGGGGTGTTCGCAATGGGTGACGTGCACGTCACGTACAGATTGGAAACCGGGCCGTTTGGCCCGGCAACAATAAATCAGCGGTCGCGGAATTGCGCGCTGCGTTTTTCCATAAAGGCGGACATGCCTTCCTTCTGGTCCTCAGTCGCAAAAAGCGAATGGAACAGGCGCCGTTCGTAAAGCAGACCCTCGGACAACGTGGTCTCATACGCCCGGTTGACCGCCTCTTTGGCTGCAACCGAAGCGATCATCGACTTTTCCGCGATTTTTTGAGCCGTGGCCTGCGCGTCTTCCATCAGCTTCTTGGCTGGGACAATGCGGCTAACAAGGCCTGCGCGTTCAGCTTCTTCGGCGTCCATGAAGCGACCAGTAAGGTTCATTTCCATCGCCTTGGATTTGCCGATCGACCGGGTCAGGCGCTGCGTGCCGCCAAGGCCCGGAATGACACCCAGATTGATTTCCGGCTGGCCAAATTTGGCCGTGTCCGCTGCAATGATGAAATCACACATCATCGCAAGCTCGCACCCGCCGCCCAGCGCATAGCCCGCCACAGCGGCAATGATCGGCTTGCGGGTTGAGGTGATTGCATTGCCTTCGCCACCAAAGAAGTCAGACATGTACATGTCGACATAGCTCTTTTCCGACATCTCTTTGATGTCAGCGCCAGCGGCAAACGCCTTGGCTGAACCGGTGATGATGATGCAGCGCACCTTGTCGTTCTTGTCCGCGTCAGCCAACGCATCCGACAGCTCGCCCAAAAGGTGCGAGTTCAGCGCATTCAGCGCATCTGGCCGGTTCAGTTTGATTGTGGCGACGTGGTCTTCTATTTCGACGATGATCGTCTCATAGGCCATGACTTGGGGCTCCGTCCGTTTCCGTCAGGGGCCAAGCCTTAGCATCAAATCGGTTTGGTTCAAGCTATCTTTGACATGTTGGGCAGTAGAAGCTGGATCGCCCGGATTGCACGATTCGACGGATTGTATCGGTACACCCCGGTGTGCGGCAGGGTTCGCCTTCGCGGCCATACACATCGAAACTGTGCTGAAAATATCCAAGTTCTCCATCGGCTTGGCGAAAATCCTTGAGCGAAGACCCCCCAGCGGCAATGGCGTCTTTGAGGACCTCGCGGATGATCGGAACCAGCGCGCCGATGCGCTGGCCAGAAATTCTGACGCAGCGTCGCGATGGGTGGATTCGGCCACGGTAAAGCGTTTCGCACACATAAATGTTGCCCAATCCTGCGACGATTTTCTGATCAAGAAGGGCCGTTTTGATCGGCGTGTTGCGCGATTTCAGCGCTTGGATCAGGTGAGATTCGCTGAATGCATTGCCCAATGGTTCTGGCCCGATCGAGGCCAGAAGAGGATGCGCTTCGGCTGTGGCGGTGGGCAAAAGGTCCATCGCACCGAACCGTCGCGGATCGTTGAAAGTGATGCGTGCACCATTGTCCATGTGCAGAACCACATGGTCATGTTTTTCGGGCGCAGGGTGGTCGTGAACGAATTGCCCAAGCGGATCGCCCGACACCAACATGCGCCCCGACATGCCCAGATGGATCAGCAACGTTTCGTCTGTATCGAGGTCCACAAGGATGTATTTTGACCGCCGCCGAAGCCGATCCACGCGCGCACCGGATAGCCGTTCGGCCATGCGATCTGGGAACGGCCAGCGCAAATCCGGACGATTCACCTGCGCGTTTGCGATCACTGCACCCTCCATTGCGGGGGTCAGACCGCGACGGACTGTCTCGACTTCGGGCAATTCGGGCATGCTGGGCTGTCCTTCACATTGTAACGGCGGTTCGACGCTCTATAAGAAGTCCTGAACTTTAGGACGGCAAGGCCCATGACCCAAGACAGCGGCAAGACCACACATTTCGGCTTTACCGAAGTGCCCGAAGGCGAAAAGGCCGGGCGCGTTCAGGGCGTGTTTTCCTCGGTCGCGTCCAAATATGACGTGATGAATGATGCCATGTCGTTTGGCATCCACCGTATCTGGAAAGATGCGATGATGGACTGGCTGGCGCCGCGTCCAGGACAGAAGTTGCTGGATGTCGCCGGCGGCACTGGGGATATTTCTTTTCGGTTCCTCAAGCGCGCAGGGTCCGGGCATTCCACTGTTCTGGACCTGACTGAATCCATGCTGGTTGAAGGCCGCAAGCGGGCCGAGGCGGACGCCATGGCCGACAGTCTGGACTGGGTTGTGGGCGACGCGATGAAGCTGCCGTTTGAAGACAACACGTTTGACGTTTACACGATCTCGTTCGGCATTCGAAACGTCACGCGCCCCCAAGAGGCGCTGAACGAAGCCTACCGCGTTCTAAAACCGGGCGGGCGGTTGATGGTGCTGGAATTCAGCCAAATCCCGAACGACCTGATGCAAAAGGTCTATGACCTGTATTCGTTCAACATCATCCCCAAAATGGGTCAGGTCATCGCCAATGACGCGGACAGCTACCAGTACCTTGTTGAAAGCATCCGCAAGTTTCCCGATCAGGAAACCTTTCTGGGGATGGTGCGGGCTGCGGGCTTTGGCAACGCCAAGTATCGCAACCTGACAATGGGCGTCGCCTGCCTGCATTCTGGCTGGAAACTGTAGGATGCGCGGCCCGCATAACATCTGGCGCCTGATCCGTACCGGCGCCACGTTTGAACGCACAGGCGCCATGCGCACCGTGCTTGAGGCAATGGACGCCCCTGCCCCCTTGCGCGTCGCGGCACGCGTGGTGGGCTGGCCGTTCAAATGGCTGGGTCACAAGGGCGATCCGGACATGACGCCGGTGGTGCGGGCGCTGAGCGCGCTGGGCCCAGCCTACATCAAGTTCGGCCAAATTCTGTCGACCCGCCCCGATGTTGTCGGTGATGAACTGGCCACGCAATTGCGTGTCTTGCAGGACAAACTACCGCCTTTTTCGGTCACCGAAGCCCGCAAGATGGTGGAATTCGAACTGGGCCAACCCATGGCCGAGATTTATTCCGACTTCAGTGAACCCGTCGCTGCGGCGTCTATCGCGCAGGTTCACAAGGCGACCCTCGCCGACACGGGTGAGGTGGTTGCGGTCAAGGTGCTGCGTCCCGGTATCGAAAGATCTTTCCGCAAGGATATCGACGCGTTCTACTTTGCGGCTGGTGTAATCGAGTTTTTGTCCCCGTCATCGCGCCGTCTGCGCCCTAACGAAGTGGTGAAACATTTCGAAGGGGTGGTCATGGGCGAACTGGACCTACGACTTGAGGCCGCGGCTGCCAGCGAATTTGCTGCAAACACCACCAAAGATCAGGGTTTTCAATTGCCCGAAATCAAATGGGGCTATTCGGGTCGCCACATCATGACGATGGGTTGGGCTGAAGGCCTTCCATTGGGCGACAACGATGCGTTGGATGCCGCCGGGCACGACCGTGTGGCGCTGTCAGAACGTGTGCTGCAATTGTTTTTGAACCACGCCCTGCGTGACGGGTTTTTTCATGCGGATATGCACCAGGGCAACCTGAAGGTCGCGGCCAACGGTGATATCATCGCCTATGATTTCGGTATCATGGGCCACATTGATGAATACACACGCCGCGTTTACGCCGAAATCCTGTTTGGCTTTATCCGGCGGGATTACAAACGTGTGGCTGAAGTCCATTTTGAAGCGGGGTATGTCCCTGCCGACCGAGACGTTGATGAATTTGCCCGGGCCCTGCGCGCGGTTGGTGAGCCCATTTTCGGCATGGACGCAACGCGCATTTCTATGGGAAAACTTCTGGCCTACCTCTTTGACGTCACCGAACGTTTTGGCATGGAAACGCGTACCGAACTGATCTTGTTGCAGCGCACCATGGTGGTGGTTGAAGGCGTCGCGCGGTCGCTTGATCCGCATATGAACATCTGGACCGTAGCGCGCCCGGTGGTCGAGAATTACATCTCGAACGCGATTGGTCCCAAGGCCGCGGCCCGTGATCTGGCAAAGACCGCCAAGGTTGTTGCTCGTTTTGGCCCGCGCCTGCCCGCCCTTGTCGAAGCCGCATTGGTGCGCCAAGCCCAGACAGAGGAACCGCCTCGACGGTCCGTCTGGCGATTTCGGGTTATGTGGATGGCTTTGGGACTGGCGGCTGGTGTCGCCTTGACCATACTGTGGGAACACATCTGAGTAGGAGGCCCCAATGGCCAAAACAGCCATCGTGACAGGGTCGGCGGGATTTATCGGCTTTCATTTGTGCAAGCGGCTTCTTGAGGATGGATGGGATGTTGTCGGCGTAGACGCATTGACCGACTACTATGACGTCTCGCTCAAGCAACGCCGCCACGCGATTTTGGGCAGCAACGTATCGTTCAGGGCAGTTGTCCAAAGAATCGAAGAAGAAGGCGCTTTGACAGCCCTGTGCGAAAAGACCCAGCCCGACGCCATGGTGCATTTGGCGGCCCAAGCCGGGGTGCGCTATTCGCTTGAGGCCCCACGTAGTTATGTCCAGTCGAACCTTGCCGGGACGCTCGAAGTGCTCGAGGCCGCCCGTGCTTGTCCACCGGCGCATTTGTTGATGGCATCGACGTCATCGGTATATGGCGCCAATACCGAAATGCCGTATCGCGAGGATATGCAGGCCGACCACCAAATGTCTTTCTATGCTGCCACCAAAAAGGCCAACGAGGCGATGGCGCATTCATACGCGCATCTTTACGGCCTACCGATCAGCATGTTCCGTTTTTTCACGGTTTACGGACCGTGGGGCCGCCCCGACATGGCCTTGTTCAAGTTCGTGAAGGCGATCCTCGAAGGTCAGCCCATCGACATCTATAATCATGGCAACATGCACCGCGATTTCACCTTTGTGTCTGACTTGGTTGAAGGGCTTATGCGGTTAATCGACAAGCCGCCCGAGACGGCCAAACCAGTTGCAGCCGATAGCCTTTCACCGGTCGCGCCATGGCGTGTCCTGAATATCGGTCATGGCGCCCCTGAAAAGCTTGAGGACTTCGTTGACGCCATTGAAGCCGCCATCGGACAGAAAGCGCAACGAAACTATATGGACATGCAGCCCGGCGACGTTCCAGCCACATGGGCAGACACATCTTTGCTGACGGAACTGGTGGGTCCGCTTCCTCGGACGTCACTTCCGGACGGCGTACAAGCATTTGTGGATTGGTATCGCGCCTACTATGACGCCGGATAGACTAAGTTCCTAGTTTTGCATTGTTCGTCTTGATGACCTCTGCAAAGAACCTTCGTTCAATGCGTCGGCCCGCTAAAGCGTTCTCGGGTTTCTGTTTTAGCGCCTATGACGGATTGCGCACCCCAGTCACCATTGTCGTAGGAATTTCTGAACCGTCCGAAAGCCGCAACGTCAATTCGCCATCGTCGCTGCGGACTTCCATGACGCGGGTTGTAGGCTGGCGCAAGGGTGGAGCCCAACAGCGTTTCACCTTCATAGCTTTCAACCTCAAACCGATAGACATCTGCCGGCAAAAGGTTCCCTGCCTCATCGACGCCCGCCCACATGACACTGTCTTGGGATGGATCAAGGTCGAAACGCTGAACCACTCACCTGCGCTGTTTCGCACCAACAATATCGCAGAATCCGCGCCTTCAGCATAGTCCGGACGAAGCGTGATCGGTTCAACATCGAACAGGACAGGCGCCCGCACAAGGGCGTCCATTCCGACCCAGCCGCTCATTTTTTTGCAACACATCGCCGCCAAGCTGCTGGGCCATGTCCTTTCAACAAATCGTTGGTCAGGACCTGCTGTTCCACCGAGGAAAAGGTAGCAAGCTGGGTTGCGTAATCTGTTGAATCAACCGGATTTAGAGGGTCTTGGTTTTGCACCTGAACCGTCAGCATTCGAAGGAACGTTTCGAAATCCGAACTGATTGCGGTGTTGTTATTGGCTGTCGTGCCAATCGGCGCAGCCGTCGAATTCATGTTCGTGGCTACTGGTGAAAGGGCATCCATTTGATCAAATCCTTATATCAAGGCCATCTGCGGGCGCATTGTTACGGTCCTCGGAGTCTTGGTTTTCGGCGGTCAGCCCATGGTTCTTGGTTTCAGAATTCCCAGAGGATTGTCCGCGGTCGTCAGACCCAAACATGAACGACGCGTTGTCATAGCCAGCATCGCTAAGATCGCGGGCAAGCTGATCAATATTGCGTTTCAGAAGATCCAGCGTTTCGGGGCGCTCGGCCTGCATGGTTATCACGATGCCCTGTTCGGACATAGACATCTTCATGCGGACTCGGCCTAATTCCTCTGGATCTAGCGAAATTTCAACCAATCCATCGGTTTGATTCAAAAGCGCTGGCGCGATCTGTTTTAGGACTGGCAATGGATCTGCGACCAGACGCCCCGCAACAGGTTTGGTCTGAAGTTGGTCACTTTCTGGCAATAAAGCTGGCTTGAATCCGGGCAACAGGGTCGCTAACATCACCTTGAACTTGCAGCGAAAACACCTCTTTTTGATCAGTCAAAGCGCTGCCGGCAGAGAGGTTTTGTTTTGAGTGCGGGGCCGCCAAAACTTGGCTACCGCGTTCGGCAGGGCCGGGTGCAATTTCTGCTGGAACTTCGGACCGCTGAAGTACGCGCAAAGCCTCAGGAGAACCGCGGCCCGGTTGTTCGACTTGTGTGCGAAGACGGGTTATTTTTGCCACATGTTCAGTGCTCTGAACTTGGCCCGTTTCTACGGCTCTTTTTTCGGTCGGCACTGCCACACGGGTCCGACTGATCAGCCCTTTCTTAGTGTGAATGTGATATTCGCTGTCGCCTTGCGGTTCAGGCAATTCCTTTAATGGTTTTGACATTGGGGCGGCCCGTTCGACAATCTCGGACCCGACGCGCTGATTGGGGGCGGTTTTTTACGTCCACTTCCCGTCTAGTCAACTTTCTATAGGACGCGGAATCCGTTCCACCGATCTCAACGCCAATAGTTTGTCTTGATGTTTGTGGACTGTTGGAAACACCAATTTCTGTACTTTGCGGAGCTTGTGGTGCACTCTTGCGAGCTGTCCCATCCAGATCTGAGATCAGCTTGTTTACCGATAGCGGCGCGGTTTTTTCGGGGTTGCGTGTCACGCGTTCGCGGAGGCAACAACGGCGTTTCGACAGAGTCTGGTGTGATTTTCTTCATTGGCCGCTGAATTCGATCCGAATCGACGTGCATTGTGTTTACCGGCCTGAAATCCGCCTTTTGTTCAGGAATGTGCCGGATGATGCCCGCTGGTTTTGTCTGGGCGTGACCACTTTCACGCGTCAGGCTGGTGGGCGTGCGTTCGTCGGTTTGTCTGGACTGCTTGATAGGCCAGCCACTTGTCGGATCCGACGCGGCAGGCGAAGAAAAAAGGCCTGGAGGCGTGGCTGGTTCCGGGGTTTTCGAATGATGACCAGTCTTTGCGCGGCCCTCGGCTCCCATCAAGACATCAACGCGAAAATCAGTCATGACACCTGTGGTCACAGAATGAACTGACGCGGCCGTTGGCGCGCGCGCCTCATTCGGGTCAATTGTCTTCCTCCGCCAGAGCTATCCGGGTTGATTGGTTCACCTTTCGTTGGTGTTGAAACGTTCCGCGAAGCGTTAGCAGCAGGCACCGTTTGAGGTGCCCCTTCACCCGATCGCGTCAACGGCAATTCATGTGTACGACTTTTCGAAACATCAGCCGCGATATCGTCCGTGATGGGGACAATCTGAGGCACCGGAGGCTGTTTACTCAAAAATGGGAATAGCGTGCGCTTGTTTTATTAAACCTATGATATCATTCGTTTCTATTGCCAGATCGGCCGATTTGGGTACAACAAAAGAATCTGCAGTCTCCCGAAGCGCGCCCACATGACCACTGTCAGGATGATCGATACTGGGCCCGTTGCGTCGCGTCGGCAAAGGCGCCGATTGTTCTTCCAATTGCTCAAGTCCAACGCGACCTGTTTGGAACGGGTCCACTTCAGACAATTTGAACTGCGTCTTATTTGCTTTTTTCCCCAGGCTCCGCATCTTGGTTAGGTGATTCCACAATGATCGCCAGTGTTTGCGCTTTTTCGTCCACCATGTTGGGCTCAGCACTATCCGGACGCAGAGAGGCATCGCGCTTAGTGCGGGGCAGGTCGACTTGGGACAGCCCGCTATCAGGAGGCACGCGCCGTGTTTCTACCCGATGTTCTGTTTCAGAATTGAACCTCCGCGACTCTGGTGCTATCGGACACCTCTTCCTCGGAAGGTGGAGCAAGCCCGCCGCCGTCATCTTGTTGCATCGAACCAGAGAAGCCGCCCGATAGATGTTCTTCTGTTGCGAGGAAAGTGTCCAAGAATTTGCCCAGATGGGAATCGTCCATGCTTCAAAGGTTCAGCAGTTGATTGCATACCTTTCAAGTTCTGGATGTCTGGAGCGCCAATGAGCATGAGAACCTCGCTCTTGTGTTTCCGACAGCCTAAGTGACACATCCTTACGAGTTCTTTACTCGCATGTCAGATAAACGAGCCAATTCATTCCAATTGGATCGAAACGACATGAAAATATCCAACTCGTACCGCCCCCCCCGCAGCACCTGGCCTTAAGGCAGGCAGCTCAAGATTTGGAAGCCAGCTTTCTTGCTGAAATGTTGAAATCCGCAGGCGTCGGGGAAAACGCCCGAGGCGTTTGGCGGCGGTCTGGGAGAAGAACAATTCTCTTCCTTTCTTGTTGATAAACAAGCTCGGGAAATCGCCAGACAGGGCGGCATTGGTTTGGCAGAAATAATATTCAACAAAATGAAGGAGCAAACAAATGCCCGCTGAAAAATTATCAATTCGTCTAAAGGCCTTGCTTGAAATGGAACGTGAGGCGCTGCTTTCGGGGAATTTGGATCAATTGGAGCCAATCCTCCAATCAAAGCAGCAGCTTGCAGAGGAAATTGCCATAAATGAACAGAATCGCGAAGCGTTGATTCCTGTCCGAGAGGCGTTGCGTAGGAACCAAGAGCTGTTTGATCAGGCGCTGTCTGGTATTCGAAACGTCGCCAATCGCCTAGGTGAGTTGCAAAAAACCGAACGTTCCACTGCCACATATGATTCCACTGGTCGGCGCCAAAACATTGAAACTGTTGAGAAAAAGAAGCTAGAAAAGAAGGCCTAGAGCCAGAAATGGAGCATTTTCTCAAAAACCGAACTAACCGAATAGAAGGAGTTTGTAGAACGTTAGGCTTTAGGAACGAGTGTTGCCATCGCACCTTCCAGGTGGCGCGAGTCGTCGAAAACGCGGCAATCGCAAACGTCAGAATGACGATCGTTAGCTGACTATCACAGTTGGCAAATGGCGCAAATGCGTCGAGGACATAAAGGAAAAGACATGTCTAGCATTCTGACAAACAATGGCGCAATGGTTGCGCTTCAAACCCTGAAATCAATCAATTCCAACCTTGCATCTACGCAGTCCGAAATCTCGACCGGTAAATCAGTTGCAAATGCAAAGGACAACTCGGCGGTTTGGGCTATTTCGAAAGTGATGGAGGCAGACGTCAAAAGCTTCAAAGGCATCTCGGACAGTTTGAATCTGGTCAATCCACTGTGGCAGTTGCGCGCCAGGCTGCTGAAACGACAACCGAGTTGCTGACGGAAATCAAAGGCAAGATCGTTGCGGCGCAAGAAGAAAACGTTGACCGCGACAAGATCCAGACGGATATCACTGCTCTTCGTAACCAGATCAACGCGGTTACCGGTGCTGCGCAGTTCAACGGTTTGAACTTGCTTTCAAATACGGACACTGTCGAAGGGTCGGGCTCAATTGACATTTTGGCGTCGCTTGATCGTTCCGGCTCTGGGGTTTCCGCTTCTGACATCAATGTTGGCAAACAGGATCTCGGAACGGGTGAGGCGACTGCTGGCACGACTGGGCTCGACGTATCGGTCAATACCGGCGCAGTAGCTTCTGGTGCGACCGGCGAATTTGCGACTTTTGACGGTGTTGGCGCAGACGACACCATCGTCGCTGGCACTTCGTTCAAAGTGACTGGCGGGGCAGGTGCCAACTTTGATGGTGATACATCTTCAAACGCCTATGACTTCGATGCGGATGTCGTTTACGTGGCTCGTGAAGGTGACAGCCTCTCCGATGTGACGCAGGCCATGGTGGACCGACTGAACGTTGCAGCAAAGGAATCTGGGCTCGAAATCAGTTTTGCCGCTAACGCAACAACGGCAGGTCAAATCGACTTCACCAACAACTACGACGAAGCGATTTCTGACTCCAACAGCGTCGTCGAACAATCGGACAATGCTGACCTTGCAACGATGGAGGGCGAAGCAGATGGTACCATTGGTGGCGGTCTGGAGCTTTTAGCCGGATTTGACGTCTCAACCGACGAAGGAGCAGAAGCTGCATTGGAAGGCATTGAAAGCCTTATCCAAACCTCGATCGACTCAGCCGCGGCTTTTGGCTCGGTTCAAGGCCGCATCGAAACCCAGACCGAATTTGTTAGCGGTCTAACCGATGCGCTGAAGTCTGGTATCGGCACGATGGTGGACGCCGACATGGAAGAAGCATCAGCGCGCCTTCAAGCGTTGCAAGTGCAACAGCAGCTTGGCGTTCAGGCCCTGTCGATCGCCAATCAGGCGCCGCAGTCGCTGCTGTCCCTCTTCCGTTAATGGGGCCACTTGGAGGCCGGTCGAAAACCGGCCTCCACTTTCGTGAAATAACTTCCGAATTCTGTATCCAGAAGGTTCTGACGTGACCATTCAGACTTTAGCTCACCGCGCCTACTCACAGTCGAAATCAAGTACCCGCACGGAACGTGACACTGAATATGAAATCCTTGCGCGTGTCTCGCATCGGATCAAATCAGCCGCCCAAAGCGGCTCGTATCCCAAACTAATTGAAGCTTTGTCTGACAATCAACGACTTTGGACCGCGCTGGCAGTCGATGTAGCTGACGAACAAAACGGTCTACCGCAGGAATTGAGGGCGAAAATTTTCTACCTGGCAGAGTTCGTTCAGGCGCAGACAAACAAAGTGTTAACCAAGAAAGGTGGAATTGGGCCGCTCTTGGAAATCAATACCTCCGTGCTGAGGGGGTTAAGTGGAAGGAACAAAGCGAAATGAGCGGCCTCGTACTCAAACTTGGACCGAAAGAACGGCTTTTGATCAACGGCGCCGTGATTGAAAATGGCGATCGCCGTAGCCGAATTTCCATTGTAACTCCAAATACCAACGTTCTTCGCCTGCGAGATGCTGTTCATCCAGACGAAGCGAACACTCCGGTGCGTCGGCTTTGCTACTTTACTCAACTACTCCTAACAGGGGACGCCCCGGGCGAGCAAACACGGCAATCATTGGTCCGCGGTATCGAGGAACTCAGTCAGATCCTGGTCGACAGCGATAGCCGAAAGCTTCTGGCTGTCGCGACGGACGCTTTGTTGAGCGAACACTACTATCACTGCTTGAAGGCATTGCGTGATCTAATCCCAAGAGAGGATCGGCTTCTTGCCGGGCGCGCTCAATGAGTTTTCAACCCGTAATTGTTGGCAGTGGGCTTGGCGGGTGGCAGTTTTTAAAGGCGACAGGCATTGCCCAGCAGAGCGCCTTTGAAAAATCCCCCTCTCTTTTGCGCGACACTGACTACTTTGAAAAAAACATTGGGCAGATAAAAACTGCTGAACAGCTGGTTTCAGACCGGCGCTTGTTGCGGGTGGCACTGGGCGCGTTTGGTTTACAGGATGATATCAACAACACATTTTTTATCCAGAAAGTTCTGTCTGATGGCAGCACAAGCCCCGACGCACTGGCCAACCGCTTAACAGATGACAGATACAAATCTCTTGCCAAGGCATTCAGCTTCGACAACCCATTTGGATCAAGAACACAGCTGAGCTACTTCGGTACTGAAATCACATCGCTTTTTAAGGCTCAGGAGTTTGAAATTGCGGTCGGAACCCAAGACGAATCTCTGCGATTGGCGATGAACTTGGAGCGAGCATTGCCGCAAATCGCCGAAGGAGACGGAAGCGACGACGCCAAATGGTTCCGTGTGATGGGAAATCCGCCAATCCGTTCCGTCATTGAAACGGCTTTGGCCCTTCCAAATAGCTTTGGTCGGCTTGATCTTGATCAGCAGCTTGAAGGTTTCCGAGACAAGATGAAATCACGATTTGGCGTGACAGAGGTTGCTGACATTGCCCAGCCCGAGACCATGAAAAAGGTGGTTCAAGGGTTCCTGCTGCAAAAACAAGTTCAGCAGATGATTGCAAGCGGGCCAAATCAGACCGCCCTCACCCTCATTTCTTCCATACCGCGGCTAAATCCCTTTGGCTGACTGCCGCGACAGGCGGGGCAGAATCAGCCCCTACTGACCTACCCTTCGTGATGGCACAGTTGGATCGTCCATTGCATGTGCCCGCCGCAGGATCAATTCCAAGCGTGAAAATGCCGCTTGTGCACCTTGTGGCGCGGGCTGCGCCAGGAACCCGTCCAGCTCGCTATATGCACGCAGCGCTTGGTCCAGCAGTGGATCCTCGCCCTCACGATACAGACCCGTCCGAACCAGCGTTTCTGACTGCGCGAACGCCCCAAGCAGTTGGCGCACCTTTCCGATAAGCCCATTCTCTTTTTCCGAAGCAGCCTCGGGCAGACTGCGAGAAACAGATCGCAATAGGTCGACCGCAGGGAACCGTCCGCGTTCGGCAATTTTTCGATCTAGGACAACGTGGCCATCCAAGACTCCACGCAGAATATCGGCGACGGGCTCTTCCATATCCGATCCCGCAACCAAGACACTGAACACCGCTGTGATATCCCCTGTACCTGGGAGGCCTGGGCCAGCGCGCTCTCCCAACCGCATGATTTGATGCGCAACGGAAGGCGGGTGCCCACGGAGCGCGGGCAGTTCGCCTGCGGCAATCGCCACTTCTCGGTGAGCCTCAGCAAACCGCGTGATAGAATCGGCAAGGAACAGAACATGGGCCCCCTGATCACGAAAGTGTTCGGCAATCGTCATTGCTGCCAGTGGGCACCGCCGTCTTTCCAATGGCGACCGGTCGGACGTGGCGGCAACAACAACTGTTCGGGCCATCCCTTGCGGGCCCAAAACATTCTGAACAAAGTCCTGAACTTCGCGGCCACGTTCGCCAACGAGCGCCAAGATCACAACATCCGCTTCCATGTTTTGAACCAGCTGAGCCATCAGTCGCGATTTTCCGACGCCTGATCCTGCAAACAATCCAATCCTTTGTCCGCGTACGATAGGAAGCAGAGTGTCAAACACAGCCAAACCAGTGGCCAAACGTGCTCCCAGACCGCGCCGCGACACCGGTGCTGGGGGGCTTGATCGAAACGGTCGCGATTTTGGTCCGGGATATATCGGACGACCATCCAAAGGCCGCCCGTACGCGTCAATAACACGCCCAATCCAACTGTCCGACGGCGCCAGTGTCGGCGGCCCCATAACGGCCACACGATCCCCTTTGGCCACGCCTTCGGCCACTTCATCCGGTAGCATGGCAACCAGATCGTCCCGAATGCGAAGCGCCTCTCCCTCAAGGGTGCAGCCGCGATGGAACAACCGAAGCCGATCGCCGATGCACGCGGTATCAGACAGGCCCTGTATCCAAATCGTTGTCCCGTCCACCGAATGAACGCGCCCTACGGATCGAACGGGCTGCATCCGGGCAATACACGACCGGAGATGGTGAATTTCATCGTCGCCTTCAAGCATCGGGCGTTCCTTTCAGGTTTCACTCACCCTTTCTAAAGGAATCACCGTTAAACCAAGATTTATTCCGCTCGAGGAGAACCCCGAATGTTTCAATCAATAGATGTTTTCAAAGGCGCAATGGCGATGGCTCGCCATGCTGGTGAGGCGCAAGCGCTTAGTGCTCAGAATATTGCCAATGCGGACACGCCCGGATACCGGGCCAAACATCTGGCACCCTTCAAGGACGTATATCGCTTTGCGGACAACACCCAACGCGCGACGCGCGATGCGCACCTGAATGGGTCTTCGCAATCGGTTGCCCGCACGATGGACACAACCGATCAAATGGATCCCAATGAGAACACCGTGTCTCTGGAACTGGAAATGATCCAGGCGGTGGAAGCCAAGCGTCAACATGACCGCGCATTGGCCATCTATCGCTCCAGTTTGAACCTATTGCGAGCAAGTCTCGGTAAGTCCTGAAGGAACATGACATGAGTGCGTTTTCCGATGCTCTGGCTGTGACAGCCAGTGGCCTCAAGGCGCAGGCCGTTCGTCTGCGTATCGTTTCCGAAAACATCGCCAATGCCGACACACCCGGCTTTCGGCGCAAGACCGTGCCGTTTGAATTGCAAGACAGCAATCAGACCGTATCGCAAGTGTCTGTCGGGCGGGTCCGCCTGGACCAGAGCGAACTGGATCAAATCCATGATCCCGCTCACCCGTTGGCCGATGCAACTGGCCACTATGCAGGATCCAACGTCGACTTGATTATCGAAATCGCGGACGCGCGTGAAGCCCAGCGCAGTTACGAAGCAAATCTCAAAATGTTCGACCAAACACGACAAATGTCTGGAAGCCTTATGGAGCTTTTAAGACGCTGAATTGAAAGGATTCAGGAATGGACGTTCGTTCCCTATACGCGGCTCAGAAATACGCCGCGACGAAACCAGCACTGCAACCGGATCAGCCCAAGGCTGAAACTCTGTCGGCGCAATTCGTTGACCTCGCAAATGACCTAACCACGACTTTGATGTCGGCCGAAAACACGGCGCGGCAAGCAATGTCAGATGGCGCGGACCCTCACGCATTGGTCGAAGCTCTCGCCCAGTCCGAACTGGCTGTCGAAACCGTTGTCACCGTACGAAACAAGGTTGTTGAAGCTTATCAAGAAATCCTGCGGATGCCGGTCTAGGCCATGATGAACGAAGCCATCTTTTTCGATACGCTCAGGCAGGGTCTGTGGATTGCGACCATAACATCGGTCCCCATCCTTAGCGCGGCCTTGGTTGCCGGGGTCTCTGTTGGACTGTTTCAGGCGTTGACGTCAATTCAGGAAATGACCCTGACTTTTGTGCCGAAACTGCTGGCGATCGTTGCTGTCTTCTGGATCTCTATGAGCTTTATGACGCGCACATTGGTCGAGTTTTTCCAGGCACAGATCATTCCAATCATTACAGGGGGATAACCATGGAATCTGCCGGCTATGCTACGCTGTCACGGCTCTCAGGGCTAAACCACGAAATGCGCGTGATCGCGAACAATATTGCGAACTCCAACACAACCGGTTTCCGGCAAGAAGGGGTGGTTTTTTCGGAATATGTTCAACGCGCAGACGAAGGCGCTTCGGTGGCGATGTCTGCAGCACGCACGCGGAACACCTCATTTGAACAGGCGACCCTCGACATGACTGGGGGGGCTTTCGATCTTGCGATCGAAGGGGATGGGTTTTTCCTGATTGGAACACCCAACGGCCAACGGCTTACCCGCGCCGGAGCATTTTCACCCAGCGCGGAGGGCACCCTTGTAACGCCGGATGGGCACCCTGTGTTGGACGCGGGCGGCGCGCCTGTATTTCTTCCGCCGGATGGCTCAACAGTTGCAGTTGGATCAGACGGAACGATCAGCGCCAATGGCCAAGCGCTTGGGCAGATCGGCGTTGTCATCCCAACGGATTACAATGCTCTGGTGCGCGAAGGCGGAGTGATGTTCCGGGCAGATTCAGACATCGAACCCGTTGCGTCTCCACGCGTCATGCAGGGCTTCGTTGAGGCATCCAATGTGGACCCGATCTTACAGGTGTCCCGAATGGTCGAAGTGCAAAGGGCCTATGAAATGGGTCAGGCCTTTCTTCAACGCGAGGACGAACGCATTCGCGCCGCACTCAAGGCGTTCATAAAATAGGAGCACGGCATGAAAGCCCTAAAAATCGCAGCAACAGGCATGCGCGCACAGCAAATGCGGGTTGAAGTCATTTCGAACAACCTCTCGAACATGAGCACAACCGGTTACAACACGCGACGCGCGGAATTCGCGGACCTGCACTACCAACAAATGGCCAGACCCGGCACGATCAATGCGGCAGACGGAACTATGCTGCCCACCGGTGTGCAGCTTGGTCTTGGGGCCAGACCGTCGGCGGTCTCTGTGATGTTAAACCAAGGGTCATTGTCAGCGACCAATGGGGATCTTGATGTCGCAATTGATGGTCTTGGCTATCTGGAAGTGACTTTGCCCTCTGGCCAACAGGCCTATACGCGCGATGGCGCTCTGAAGCGGACCGCTGAAGGCCTGATCGTCACAAGCGATGGTTTTCCAGTTTCGCCCGAAATCACAATCCCCGACGACGCACGCAGTATCTCCATTAATCCGTCGGGCGAAGTTTACGCATATTTCGCCGAAACTGTTGAAGCGCAACTCTTGGGGCAATTCACACTGGCCGGTTTCACCAACGCCAAAGGGCTGGAAGCGATTGGCGCAAACCTGTTCACCGAAACCGAAGCATCGGGACCAGCGATTCAATCGATTGCAGGGCAGGACGGGTTGGGCACTCTCCGTCAAGGGTATCTCGAAGACAGTTCCGTTGATCCCGTAAAAGAGATCACCAACCTGATCGAGGCCCAACGTGGCTACGAGCTTAACTCCAAAGTCATCTCTGCAGCAGACCAAATGCTGGCAGCGACAACCCAAATTCGCTGATGCGCTGGGCATGGCTCATATGTTTGATCGTGCAGCCAGTTTGGGCCGACACGCTGGTTGCTTCACGGATGATACGGCCACAGCAAATTGTGACCTACGATGACTTGCGCGTCGATAACGGCCATGTGCCCGGCGCGCATTCCGCGTTGGAAGATGCGGTCGGGCTGGAAGCACGGGTCGCGATCTACCCCGGCCGCGCAATCATGCCACAGTATTTAGGTGCTCCTGCCATTGTGGACCGAAATCAGGTGGTTGAGTTGATCTACATAAAGGGCGGCCTCCGCATCGTGGCTGAAGGGCGTGCATTGGGGCGGGCAGGAGTTGGACAACGATTGAGGGTCATGAACACAAACTCGAAAACAATGCTGTTTGGGACCGTTGCGCCAAACGGCGCAGTCATTATTGCGAATTGAGGTTGGCGATGTTTCGGATTCTTGTTTTGTCCTTGTTGGTGTTTACCTCTGCATGCTCCCGGCTTGACCACATTGGTAGACCCCCCACATTTACGCCACCTGAAGCCGGGAAAGAACGGGTAGCCATGGCCACGTCTGGCGTCTCTGTAGAGTCGATCCAGCACCGCCAGTCTGACTCTGCGTCCCTCTGGAGCGGCGGACAAAGCTCGTTGTTGGGTGATCGGCGTGCGATCAATCGCGGGGACATTCTGACCGTCGTCATCGAAATCGACGAAAGCGCAGAAATTTCCAACTCGTCAGCCCGCTCACGTTCGGGGTCGGAAAGTCTTGGAATTCCGCAGCTTTTTGGCATCCCTCAACGGGTGAATCAGGGTATCACGGATGGCGCAAGCCTAGATGAGGCTGTTTCCCTAGACAGTTCAAGCCAATCGCGTGGTGACGGTTCAGTAAGGCGGAAGGAAAGCCTGACCCTTCGTATTGCCGCGACAATAACTGATGTCTTGCCCAACGGAATACTGTCCCTTCAGGGTTCGCAAGAAGTACGCGTGAACTTTGAAATGCGCGAGCTGTTTGTCTCAGGGTTCGTCAGACCAGAGGACATATCGCGCCAAAACGAGATTACATACGATAAAATCGCGTCTGCAAGAATTTCATATGGTGGCCGTGGGCAAATCAGCGACATGCAACAGCCAAGGATCGGGCAACAGATTCTTGACGCCGTGCTCCCTTTCTGAGGTCTTTATGCTACGGAAACTCTTGCCACTCGTCTTCGCTTTGATCGGCACGGCGGCCGGAATTGGCGCCGGTCTGGCCATGAAAAGTGACGCCGTCGAAGATCCTTCATCGCAGCCAGAAAACGAAGAACAGACTGACAACGGGGATGGCGCCCAAGAAGACGCGGCAAGCGCCTATGTCAAACTCCCCAAACAATTTGTTGTGCCTGTCATCAATGAACACAAAATCAAATCTTTGGTTGTAATCACAATCAGTTTGGAAGTGGCGGCAGGCAGTACTGAGGCCGTGTACGCATTAGAACCAAAACTACGCGACGTGCTGCTTCAAGTCTTTCTCGATCACGCAAACATAGGCGGGTTTGATGGGGATTTTACGAACGGCGTCCGAATGAACATTCTTCGTGAAGCCATGAACTCGGCGGTGAAAACCGTGCTCGGAGCAGACTTCAAGGCCGTTTTGATCACGGAAATCGCGCGCCAAGACAACTAAAAGAAAAAGCTTCTTTCAGACAATCAGTTTTCGCCCAAGGCATGCTTGAGAATACTCATGTCCGCCAGTGCCGCTGCCAGTTTGCGATCTCGTTGCTCACGGCCCTGTTTATCCGCTTCGAGGCACAACGATTTTGCCGCCTCATGGCGGGAAAACGCCCGCACGGCACGAAAGGTCGCTTCGGCTTCTTTTGCGCGAGCCAAGGACAGATCCGACAAAAGTGCACTTTGCCGTAGAGTTTGCCAAACCTGCCAAGCTTCATCCAACCCAATCGCACGCCGGGCCTGACCGCATTTGGTATCAAGATGCGCGGCGTTACGCAGCACGTCAATTTGCTCAAGCTCTGCTTGGATTCCAGCCCGAACAGACTGGGATTCTCTTAGGTTGGACAAAGCGCGCGCTTCCAATGCCGATGCTACCGTCCTGATTTCGTCGTTGCTTTTGGACATCTTTAAAGCCTTTAAATCCGCACTTTCGCTTTTCTACGCATTTCGTCAGCAAACCGGATCGCGGCTGCGACCGGCTTGTAGTGTTCGATCTCAATCTCTTCCCCTATTTGGGTTGTGGCAAACAGCGCCCGTGCCGTGGGAGGATCGGAGTGAATTGGAATGCCGTTTTCCAATCCAAGTTCGCGAATGCGAAAGGCAACGTTGTCTTGCCCCTTGGCCACGCAAACCGGGGCCGTTCCAGATTGGCGTTCCCATTTCAATGCGACGGCAAAATGGGTCGGGTTCACGATGATGACATCTGCGGATGGCACATCCGCCATCATCTGGTTCAAGGCAATTTGCTGCCCGCGCGCCTTCCGTTCACCCTTCATGTGCGGATCGCCTTCCGCATCTTTTTGTTCGTCGCGCAAATCTTTCATCGACATACGATTGCGCCGAAGATGCTCAAGGCGTTGCCACCAGAAATCTATTCCGCCAATAACAAGCGCAATTCCCACGACGATCGCGAGAAACCGCAGCATCATCTGCGTCATCGCAACCACCACTTCACCAGGGGTGGCCTGGACAGTGCCAACAATAACCTCGATCTGCCCGCGCAAAAACAAGGCAAGGCAGACCGAATACGTCACAAGTTTTACAAAACTCTTGGCAAATTCGAACAACCCGCGTCTGCCGTATTTGTTTTTCGCGTTCTCAATCAATGAGATGCGCGACAGCTTTGGTTTCAATTTCTCTGGTGAAAACAATAGACTGCGGGTGGCCAGTAGCGTCGCGAACACCGCAACTCCGGGAAACAACAATATGGGCAAGGCGGGCGTTAAAACTCCGGAAATCAAAGTACCCGCCGGCGCCTTTGATCCTTCGGAGAAGAATAGCGTTGTATGCTGAACCGGCTGATCGAGAAACGAAACCAAGGGCATAGAAAACGCACTGAGCACCTCCTCGCCGTAGGTTAGGCAGATCACAAGCAAACCCAAATACGCCATTGCCGTCAACAGATCTGGGGCGCGGGGAATTTCCCCTTTCTTTCGGGCTTCGTCCAGCTTTCTCTGAGACGGCTCGTGGCTCTTTTCGCCGCTTTCTTCTTCGCTCACGGCCGCCTCATCTGAATGGAGCGGCCAGAAACTGTTCGACCGCAATCAGCCAAACGGAAAGAAGAACGGGCGCTGATACCAAGAGCATGGCGATTGAGCCAAACGTGATGACGGGCGCGCCAACGAAAGCGACCATGAGCTGTGGCATCGCCTTGTTGATGGCACCAAGCGCCAGATTGTAAAGAACTGACAAAATCACGAAAGGAGCGGCAAGCGTGAAGGCAAGCGCAAAGCTTTTGCTTACGCTGACGCTTCCAGACATCGCAATCGACGACGCGCTGGGCAGCTGAAGTGGCGGCAAGATTTCATAGGACAGTATTAGAAAAGCTGCGGCTTTGACATGATAGCCAGCGACCATCAACAACGCCAACGCCCCGAAACTGAGAATGTGCCCAATGGCCGGCAATGGATCCAGTCCATTTTGCCCCATAAGTTGAGCCAATGAGGTCGACTGGGAAGCAATAGACCCAGCTGTCTGGATCGCCATGATGAACAGTCGAAGACCGATACCCAAAAAAAGCCCGCTTATCGTTTCTGTCAACAAGGCCCATGCAAGCCAAGGGATGGAAGCCGGAACAACTGGCATGTTGGGCGCGACGGCAGGGCTGATTGCAAGCGTCATCAAGATGGCCAAAACGATGCGAACTCGAGAAGGAATAAACGTTTCCCCCAGACCGGGAAGAACAAAGAACACAGCACTTACACGAAAAAAGGTTATCGTTGCGGCCCAAGCGCTTTGACCAAACAGATCACTTATCTCGATCATGCGGCAACCACGCCGACCAAGGCGGGTCTTGCCTCTAATCCGATTTCTTCGAATGACATGACCGGGCTGCTGAGGCCCTTGGCCGTCATCACCGTTCTAACAAACCTGCGGCGGCGCGCCGATGTCACGACAACTGGGAAAACCCCGCGTTCATTCGCAGCGCCCAATTCGCGCGACAATCCTTCAGTCAGATTTTCGAACTTGTCAGGTGGCAATGCCACATCAATCGCGCCTTGTCCGCCGTCAATTTGGAACGATTGAAACGTGTCTTCCCATTCAGGCGCAAGCTGAACCAAAGGTACTGTCCCGTCTTCGCGCCGAATATTCGCAACCAACTGAAAGCTTAAACGCTGTCGCACATGTTCGCAGATTGCTTCTGGCGTGGTCGCCAGACCGCGCGTTTCCGAAATGGCTTCAAGGATCAGGGGCAAGTTCCTGATGGAAACCTGTTCGTCCAAAAGCAACCGAAGAACGCGATGCAGAGTGTCTAGGGGCACTTTGTCAGGGACAAGTTCGGACAAAAGGCGCTTGTTTGCTTCGGAGCGCGCCGGATTGCTCAGGCTTACCATTTCATCCAACAAGCGCCGCAATGATTTGAACGTCAACAGACGGCCAAAGTTTCGGCGGACAACTTCCAGCAAATGGGTTGCAAGAACCTCTGTCGGGCTGACGATCGTTGCGCCCGTCATGGCTGCGGCTTCCTGAGCTTCCGGGCGAATCCAACGCGCGGGCGCACCATACACCGGCTCCTGAACGTCCTGGCCTTGCGGCAACGCGGCGCTGTTTTCGGGAACAAGAGCCAGCACAAAATCTGGATTCAACTCACCTCGGGCCATTTCAACGCCGTGAATTCGAATTGCATATGTTCCCGTTGGCAACGCCGCTGCGTCTGTCAGGCGTATCTCGGGCAAGACCAAACCATAGGTTGATGCAACATGCGTCCGCATATTCGAAATACGCACATCCAAGCCAGTTCCCGGATCCAGAACCATATTCACAAGATCCGGCGAAAACTCCACATGGATATCATCAACATCCAAGATATCGCCCATCGATTTTTCGCGGCTTGGCGTATCTTCATCTGGCGTTTCATCGTCATCGGGCTTTGCCGGGTTCATCTTGATCCACCAAGCAGCAGAGCCCAGAACGCCGCCGCCTAGAATAAAAGGCAAGAATGGCAGACCAGGAACCAAAGCGAACAGCGCCATCAGGATTGCGACTGTTGTAAGCGCGGCCGGATGCGCACCAAGTTGCGACAAGATCGCCGTATCTGTCGCGCCCGTCGCACCACCCCGCGCAAGCAAAAGCCCCGCTGCAATAGAGATGATCACCGCTGGAATTTGCGAAACCAGCCCATCCCCAACGGTCAGAATGGTGTAGGTTTCCATCGCAGTGCCAATTGGCATCCCATGGACAAAAACGCCCATGATCATACCCATGACAAGATTCAGCAATGTGATCAAAAGGCCTGCAACCGCATCGCCCTTTACAAACTTGGACGCCCCATCCAACGACCCAAAAAACGTCGTTTCTTGTTGTTCTCGTTCCCGCCGCGCTTTTGCTTCTTGATGATCGATTGCGCCAGCCGACATATCAGCATCAATCGCCAACTGTTTGCCCGGCATGGCGTCCAGTGCAAAGCGGGCGCTGACTTCCGCCATGCGGGCGGCGCCTTTTGTGATGACCGCGAAGTTAACAATCATCAGGACGCCGAACACAACAAGGCCCAGAAAAACGCTGCCGCCCATGACAAAATTGGCGAAACCTTCAATGACATCACCTGCCGCACCCGTACCGGTGTGACCCTGCCCAATTATCAGTTTGGTTGAACTGACATTAAGCGACAGTCGCAGCATGAGAGACGTAAGAAGGATCGTTGGAAAGGCCGAGAAATCCAGCGGACGTTCAATAAACAGTGTGACCGTAAAAATCAGGATCGCCAATCCAAACGACGCCGCCAAGCCGACATCAAGAACCCATGACGGCATTGGCAGGATCATCATGACGATGATCGCCATCAAGGCCAGCGCTAGCAGAATCGTAGGTTGGAAAATGGAACCGCTGTCAGCCTTCATCCACTTCCACCTCACATTTGCCCAGCGCAAAAATCAGGATACGTTTTGCATCCGTATTGTTAGGCAAGAGCATAGAGCCTTCAGGGTTTATTTTTGGTAACCAAGCTTATGGATTGTCTGAAATTTGCGTTGCTTCTAGCAGCGCGGTCAGGCGTGTTCTTGTGTCACCGCTCACCCGAACCAATTCTTCGGCGCGATCAAGCGAAGGCTCTGTAACCTGATGTGCGCCTGAATTGTCGATCAACTTCGCGACCAGCGCCAGAATACCATCTTCACTTGCTGCCACCGCCTTCCAATCACGGGCGGCCCACGCTTGTTCGACTGCGCGTTCTGACTGGCCCAGTTCGGTGTAGACGGCCTGCGCAAACTCATGGTCACCCATCAATTCCCGCGCTTCCGCACGAAGAATCTGTGCGTCATCGCCATCAAGAGAAAGCAGGATCAATTCCGCTTCTTGTGGGCGGTTCAGTGCAACCAAAGCCTTGGCCTTCAACATTTGCGCTTCTGAGCTTCGGATACTTGAATCTGCCCGGTCAAGAAACGCAAGCGCCTGTGCAGGCAAGCCGATCCGAAACAAACGATCCGCGATCTTCAGTTTGGTTTCATCTGGTAGCCCATCTATGCCCGGATTTTTTTCCGACAGTGCATACTTTAGGAAAACAAAGTCAGAACCAGACGTCGCAACCCCCGACAAAGCGCGATCAGCGATCTCTTTCCTGATTTCAGAAGGTATTTCGTCATCCGCAGTTTTGAGGTTGGCAAAAACGGCTTCAAAATCGACGTTGGAAATCAACGCGATTTGATGCGCCCGCCAAAGCTGTACACCTTCGTTGCTACCTCTCATCTCAGTGGATAGTGCTTCGGCCAAATCAGAAATCCGCGGTTCGACCGTTCGTGCAGACAGGTCTGCCAGATCCACCGACGTGATCACGGCGTCCGCTGCAACTGTGCTGTTGTCGCGCGTGAGATCATCCAACGCACCCTGTGCCGCGTCAACCTTACCATCTTCAAGGTCCAATTGGGCGCGCTTCAGCCGTACAGAATCTAAAGGCCGAGAATCAAATCGTTCTATCCTGCGCAAGACATCGCGTGCTTCCTGAACTTGCCCAATTCGCGCCAACGCATCTGAAAACCGCGGGCCAAGAGAGTCTCGAAGATGCCGAGGCAAGCTTTCGAAATACCGAACCAGTTCGTCAGTGTCAGAAACTGAAAGTGCTTCCTCATCGTTCAGATCGAGCAAAGACCAAAACACCAAGGCGCCCTGACATCCCTCTTGGTTTCGGAAGTATTTCTTGGGATCAGGCAAACCATCAACTAGGAAACCAAGAGCTTTCAGGTCAGGGTGTTCTGAAGGCTCGATCAAATCCAAAACCGCTCGGGCCTCGGCGCCAAATCCCAAAAAGATATTTAGTTTGGCCAACTGTTCTGCCGCTTGGGTGTTGATGCTATCGAATTCAGAAAACAGTGTGCGCCGCAGCCTTGATCGGGCAGAAAATGCTTCATCGACGGTTGCCCAATTCCAAATGTCGAGCATGCTTCCGTCCCGGCACAAGGTCTGTCCAACCGAAATAGGTGCCCCGGTCAGCCCTGCATTGAGTCTTTCGCGCAGGCGCTCCGAAACACTTAGAACAGCCGACGTTTCGGCCACAGCCTCGGGGTCTTCAGGTTTTTGGCCGCTATCCGTCTCGTCGGCTCTGGCACCGCTGGCAACATCGCGCGCCGGCTCTAGGATCCCAAAACCAACCGCGTTTCCAATTTGTTGAACAAGGTCGTTTTCGACCCGTAGACGGCTTGGATCGCCCTCAGAAATAGCGGGCAAACTGATATCTAGACCGGGTAGATTTGCATCCCTTGTCCTTGGAAAGCCGATCAAACGGTCAAAATCAGCACCGCCTTGTTTTGTCCCGACGGCTTTTTCGGCCGTTTCCTGATTTTGCGGGGCCAAAGCGTTTTCCTTGTCCGACACATCAATCACAATGTATCTGTCGCGGAAAAGAAAGCTGCTAACGGTGCAATTACAGTTTAACCATATCGCCAGTGCACCATCTTTTGCGGACAAGTCCGCCACTCTTTCTCGGTCAATTTTATCGAATACTGTTGAGAGATCAAAGTCTAGCTGGGCACGCCCAAATGATACAATCAACTGCTCAGAGCTGCCGTCTTCTTCGATTTCCCACACTGGTTTATTGGGCATTTCCATGACCAGTCGCGTAAAATCACCATGCTCGCCTGAGCGGATAGGCACCGTTTCACTTGCTGCCGACGTCGCGCTGAAAAGCGTGACTAAGATCCATAAGGCTCGCGTTTTCATGCCGCCTCCGATTTCGTCTCACGCAGTGCATCTTCGAGATCAGTAAAGCTGGGACGCACATGAGACGGAGCGTTTTGACGACCAACCTCAATGCAAATATTTGTTGCATGACTGTGCAAATTGGCGATCAAGACTTCGCGGATCATTTGATAAAAGTGCAAATCCTCATCAACTGCGCCTTTCACTTTGGACGCAAAGGGCGCAACCAAACCATAGGACAGGAAAACGCCAAGGAACGTTCCGACCAAGGCGCCACCGATGAGTTTCCCCAGAACTTCGGGCGGCTGATCAATTGATGCCATGGTCTTGATCACGCCAAGAACCGCCGCAACAATCCCAAGCGCGGGCAGAGCATCTGCCATGGATTGCAATGCATGGCTTGAATGCAGGGCGTGGTGTTGCATCGCTTCGATGCGCTTATCAAGAACCTCTTCCACCTGGTGTGGATCATCATAGTTCATAGACACTGAGCGCATGGTGTCACAGATCAATTCGATCGCATACTTGTCCGCCAGAATGCGAGGGAACTGGCTGAAAATTGAAGATTCTTCCGGCGATTCAATATGTTCTTCAATAGCAACCGGGTTTTGCCGTGCCAATTTGATCAACATGAACAACAGGCACAGCAGGTCCTTGTAGTCGGCGTTCTTCCATTTTGGTCCTTTGAAGACCTTCCCCAGGTCCTTCATCGTGTGTTTTACCACGCTTCCATCATTACTGATCAAAAACGCGCCCACCGCGGCGCCACCAATCATCATCATTTCGAATGGCAGCGCCTTAATGATAATGGCCATCTTGCCCCCAGCAGCAACATAGCCGCCGAAGACCATAACAAAGATGACAACAATACCGACAATTCCAAGCATTTCTACGCTCCAACCCGATTGAACAACACGACCAATTCCGGACCATAATGGCTACATGACAACAAAATCCGCATGCAGAGCACCCGCCGCTTTGATGCTCTTGAGGATGTCGATCATATCTCTAGGAGACACGCCCAGTGCGTTCAGTCCGGCAATGACTTCTGACAGGGACGTACCCGACGGCACTTCGGCCAGGCCAATCCCCGGCTCTTCGACGATCCCCGCGCCTGTGCGCGGCACAATGACGGTTTGACCGGGCGAAAACGGGTTTGGCTGTATGGCAACCGCGCTTCCTCAATCCGCAAGGTCAAATTGCCTTGCGACACCGCAACCCGAGATATCCGAACATCCGCGCCCATGACGATTGTGCCAGACCGTTGGTCAACAACGACCCGTGCTTTTCTCTCGGGTCTGACTTCCAGGTTTTCGATGCGGACCATCACACGCGCAGGCGATCCAGCCCCGGCACGTGACAAGTTCAGCGTAATTGTTCCTGCATCCGTCATGATTGCCGAGCCACGGCCAACCGCGCCGTTGATCACAGCCTCTATGCGAGCCGCTGTCGTGAAATCGGGTTCGCGAAGCGCCAATCGAACGGATGTCAGTTTCGAAAAATCAAAATCAACCTCGCGTTCAACCCGCGCACCCGATGGGATAACGCCAGACGTCGGAACGCCTTGAATGACCCGTGCGGCATCGCCTTCTGCGGCAACACCTCCGGCAATGATCGTACCTTGGGCCACCGCGTATATTTGACCATCCGCGGCATTCAGGGGTGTCATCACAAGTGTTCCGCCAAGCAAGCTTTTGGCGTCACCTATTGCAGAAACGGTCACATCGATCTGACCGCCCGTTCGGGCAAATGCGGGCAACCTAGATGTGACCAGTACAGCCGCAACGTTGCGGGGTCGAAACTGTTCTCCCGTCACATTCACGCCAAGGCGTTCAAGGATGTTTGACATGATTTCTTCGGTAAAGGGCGAATTTCGCAACCCATCCCCTGTTCCGTTTAAACCGACCACCAGCCCGTAGCCGACCAAATCGTTTGCCCGGACACCGTCAACCTCGACCAGATCTTTGATCCGGACGGATTGCGCATCAGTGGGCAACGCAGCAAAAACCAAGGACATCAGGAATACGAAGTGAACAATCAAGCGCATCACAAGAACTCCGCCAGTGACAATCGTTGCGAACGCACCGTGATGGCATAGAGGCTTTCCAATTGGGATCGGACCTCCTCATATTTTGTAGCTGTCTCATATGGGTCTGCTCCAACCAGATTGAGTTTTGCGATACTGATCGAAGTACGTTCGCTTTCAATTCTGGTTTTCGTTTCTTCCACACGTGCTTCCAGAGCGCCGAGCCCGGCCCGCAATTCGACCATGGGTTTCTGAGCACCAAGAAGATCTCGGCCGGACTGCGACAGCATTTCAGCCTTGAGCGTGGTTTCGTAGCCCAGCGCATCATTTGATGCGAGAGATGCAAGCGC